>VCCN01006353.1:5124422-5135659 GCA_006491835.1 Architeuthis dux | reverse complement strand
AGAAACCTGTGTTGACAGTTTTGGTTGATGGTTTCTAAAAAGAGCAGAGAAGACAAAGTTCTTCGTATGTGCGACAACGTGCAAAATCAGAATGGGGGAAGTCATCTTTGTTGCAAACACATTTATTTAAAAATATCAGCATTTTCATTTTCAGATTTTATAAATCGTTCTAGTTCTTTTATTTTGTTCTGTTACTTGGTAGTACATGATGTACACTACATGTCCATGTATATACACATGCATAAATCATATGTATTTAACAATGATTACAAAAAGGGCCATAAAAATTGAACGAGAAACTCTAGAAGAGATCGATGAATATATAGGACAGGTAATACAGCTAGAAAAAGACCATGACTGCGAAATAAAACGACGCATAAGGATAGGTTGGAAAGCATTTGGTGTGAATAGAGTCATTCTCAAGAGCACCTTACCAATGTGTTTAAAGCGTAAAGTATACACCAGTTGCATAATACCAACCATACGGATGCGAAACATGGGAATTAACAAGACGAGCTGAAAACCTACTCAGAATAGCACAGAGAGCAATGGAAAGAGCAATGGTAGGGATAACTCTAAGAGATAGAAAAATATCAACATGGATCAGAGGGAGGACTAGAGTGTAGGATATTATACAAATAATTAAGCAGCAAAAATGGAGATGGGCCGGCCACCTAGCAAGAAGAGATGACAATAGATGGAGGGAAAGACTAACCGACTGGTGCCCAACGGACAGTAAACGCAGTAGGAAAAGACCAGACACAAGATGGAGGGACGAGATAGAAAGGTTTGCCGGTAAGACGTGTAAGAGGTTAGCACAATCTAAGTCGTTATGGAAGGCGGGGGGAAAGGCCTTTGAACATCATTGGATGGTGATGATGATGATGATGATGATGATGATGATGATGATGACAACATACTTGATGAGCAGTTTGAAATATTTCCCTCCTGGCCTGGGCCTATTACCAGCTCTGCGCGACAGAGACACATTCAGAACTAATCAAAATAAACTTTCCTGTTGCCACAAGAAAGATTGGGGAAACGGGGAAGAAAAAAGAAATGTGTAACGAAAATCCTTCTTTGCTCGTCCCGCAGTGAATTTCCGTTCCCTGCGATTGCATGTCTCAAAAAGGGCGATTTTGCCTCACAACATTACAACTGCCCTCTCATCCTAAGACTCATAGGCGTAAGAGTTTTCCTGTTATTTGGTATGGTGACCTGTACAACCATACAACTACAGAGTGATCCCTGATCCTGTCTGTTTTCTATTCAACACTAAACCCTTTCCAATAGGGATTCTTGCCTTCATCTACGGGGCATTCTTATTTCACATCTATTATTAAGTTATCCAGTATTTGTTTATGGCGATATTTGTGTTTTTTCTCTCCTAAATTCTTCAATGTTTTTCTCCCGTTTTCTTTATGGGTTGCTCTCCTTGTTAAGCTTGACCTTTTCTTTTCTTTCCGGTTTTCCTCCTTCTTATCTCCTTTACTTCCGGTTTTGTTCTTCCCGTCTTCCAATCTTTCTTTTTTTTCTTCCTTGCTTTCTTTATTTCTTTCTTTCTTCCTTCCCTCATCCTTTCTTCCTTCCTTTATTTATTCCCTCCTTCCCTTCTTTCTCCCCTCCCTCCTTTCTTTCTTCTCTCATTTCTGTATTTATTCATTTCCTCCCTTCTTTCTTTCCTCTCCCGCTCTTCCCATTGTCTTTCTTTCTGCCTTTCGTCCGTATTTTCTATCACTGATTTCATTTTCTTTCTTTCTTTCTTACCTTATTTCCATTCTCACTGTATTCCTTCTTTACTGCCTTCATTCCTTTCATGCATACTTCGTGTCTTTCATTCTATCTTTCTCTTTCGTTCTCTTTTCTTTCGTGGTTTATTTTCAGTTTTTTTCTTTCATTTCATTCTTTTTTCTCTTTCTATTTCCTTCTCCTTTTCTTCTTCTCATTGCCTTCATTTTACTTTCCTTTTCCCTTTCGTTGGGTTTTCTTTATCCTCTCGCACCCCCCTTCTTTCTTTCTGTCTGTCTTTCTTTCTAACCGATGTTATCCTTTTTGTTTTGCTTTTTTGGTGTATTTTCGTTTTCTTTTTCGAACGTCCATGAGCATTCTTTTATGTTTTGAAATTGCTTTTTTTTATTGGCCTTTTACCCTCCATTTCTTTATTTTATTCTTTCTCTATTTTGTCATGTTTTCCTTCTTTCTTTCTCTCTTTTGTTTTTATTTTTGTTTTTGTCTTTGTTTTATGTTTTTCCTTCTTTCTTTCCTTTTTGTTTTGTTTTCCCTCTTTATTTTTTGTCTCTCTTTCTTCCATTTGTCTTATTACGTCCTTTTCTGTTTTCTTGTTTATTTTTTCCTTTTTCTCTCTCTCTTTCTTTCTTTCTTTCTTTCTTTTGTTCTTCTTTCTTTTTCTTTCTTCGTCTTCTTTGCTATTCTTATGACTTTCTTCCTTTTTTTCTTTCTTCCTTTATTCATTCTGTTGTTTCCTTCATTTTTGTCTTTTTTGTCTTTCTTCCGTTCTTCTTTCTTTTATTCGTCGTTTTTATTTTTATTTCATTATTGTGTCTTTTTCCTTTATTTCTTCTGTCTTTTTACTTTTTTTTCTTACCCTCTATAATTATATTTTCATTCATTTCATGAAACATCTTTTTTTTATTCCCTTGTTCATTATTCATCCTTTTCCTTTCTGTTATCGACTTTTTTCATTTTTATTTAATTTCATCTCTTTCTTCTTTTTCTGCTTCCTTTTCTACTTCTTCTTCTTCGTCCTTCGTGAATTGTCCAACCCTTCTTTTTTCTTTCCAAGGGTCCTTTCCCTTCTTTTCATTTTCATTTCTCTGTTTTCCCCATTTCAAATCTCGTCTCCCCCACCCCCGAAAATCTTTCTCGCTTTAATTCTTGCACTCTTTCGAAAGGTTCTCTGACAACAAATGCGTTCCTCTCTTTCGAAACTACCCGCAATCCCCAATCTGGTTCCCTCCTCTCCAATCCCCTGTCCCTGGACCTCGAACTTATTTGGCTTCCTTGTTTTACTCACACAGACCTCCAGCAAAAGAAACGCAGTTAATATATCATTAGTTTTGCGTCGAGTCTAAATGGGAGGTGAAATTGTTTCATGGATGCTTTTCTTTTTCACAGCACTTTTGTTTGGCTTCGCTATTTTATTAACGTAAGAAAGTTGTTAAAAGCAATGACTGTGATTGGTTGATAACAGAGACTTGGTTTTACTGCCAAGGGAATACATATAAACGTGGCTCCGTGTGTATATATGCGCGTCAGTGAGATGCAGGCAAAAGACGAATGTGGGAGTTTATAGTTGAACAACTACGTGTGCGTCCAAGAGCTTGGATCTGTTGCTGGAAGTTAGGCATAAGAAAGTATGCACACATATGCAGAGTATCTATTAGAAACGGTCAGACAAAACTGTCACCAAAACTGTCAGCATAGGTTTATTCAGTTTTTACGTTAGTCTGGCTGGTTGGCTGGCTATGTATGTATCCCGTGTACAGGCAGCACCAATAAAGCTAGAGGGATGAAAATTAAAACATTTACTACTTATGATGCCTAAAACACACTTTTAACACCCCATAGGTTTTTAGTGAAGCGGTTCAATTTGCAATCTAAGTTTATACTAAATTGTCCGTTTAGTTTGTGCCCGGGAGCATCCGTGCTTGTCCTTTGAAAATTCAGATTTTGTAGTGATCACTGCCCAACAAAAGGCGAGAGAAGTAAATTATTCATTGATTACACCTTTTCCCAATCATGTAATTGATCACCCAAACACGGCATGCTGCCAAAAGACGTTGGTCACATTACGGTTTCTATTGAGCAACTAAACAGACCTGTCTATCTATCTATATTGGCTGGGATAGTTGTGTTTTTCATATTCTATTTTAAATCATTGGTGTTCAAACCAAGATTCTGAATGCTTATTTTCAGGGTAGATTATGTTGCATTTAATTCTATGACCATTTCCTAACGCTCGTTACAAAACTCTCTCCTTTTATTGGCTAAAAATAATCGAAAGTCAAAATAATCGCCCTCTGATTGTTAAATCTTTTATCTCTGATGAAAAGTTCCAAATGCTTGCAAATATGACAGCCAGTCAGGGAGAACAATGTTAATATGAACGTCATATCCTACGTGCTTCAACTTCGTGAAAATGATTCGTGAAGCATGATGTCTGGCACAATCATGCAGAAAATCTGATCCATATCTGCTGTCAGACATACAATGCTTATTGGCTAAGATTGTTGGGTATTTCCCACCGGGGCCAGTGGTGGTGATCGAGGCAAGATGTAATAAATGATTTCGGCTGCTGATTTATTTAAAATATTGGTGCAACAATCATCCTAAAACAATCCTTTCCATTTGACTTTATGCCAAACTACTAGGATATTACCAAGTTTTCTCGGACAATTTAAACTCGTCTTCTCATCTTCGATGTAGTCACAACGTTTCGGCCGAATCATTCTACGGCCCTCTTCAGATGTATAATATAATATCCGTTAAAAACTGCCCGGAAAAATTAATATGTTGACTTTTCCCAAAGTTATAGACAATAAACTAGGAGCTGTAAATATCTAATGACTCACATTCTTTAAGCATGTGGTACAACGAGCAGAAGATGGTTCTTTTGTATTTTGAAGATGTATCTAGCCTCTAAAATTGGCTAGTTTTATGAAGACGGGATACTTTTTTTTATTATACACTCATTAAGTAAGGTTTGTAGAATCCCATGGTGCAGATTTTGATTAAGAGATATTTAATTATGTTTAAACAAAGGTCGTATCTTACGTTCTTATTATAACCGTCTATTCTATGTGAAATGCCAAAATTATCTACTGAGTAGGTATTTTGGTTTCTCTTACTTGGTTTCTTTCCACCAATCTGTTCGTCCTCTACTTTGTGAAAATGTTTACATGACACTCGCACACACTGACATAGTTCTATTAACAGTGATATAAGTAAAGTATTGTTGGATACTCGTTGAATGTCCTGGACTTGGATAGAAAGGAAACTCGAAGACTTGCTTGTAAAGATATCTGGACATAATATCTATTACACAACATACATCTTTGTCGGCCGGGGAGTGAAGAGTGGGAGAGAGATGATAAGGAGAACCGCCAGTCTGTCCCCAACAGGGGCAGCGGTCTCGGGCCTTAACGGCTCTGCGTCTTCTTTGAGTGTCGAGATTTCTGTCAGCCCTGTTCGCTTCTTTGGGTCTGCTTTTTATAGGTCTCTCTAATTCCTACGTGGTGTCAGACGGTGTCAATCACCGGTTCCCATTTCCTGTTTTGAACACTGACAATATTTAGACAATACACCTATTTCCTGAGGTGACCGAGTTCATCCACATTTCCGCCCAGGTGTCTGGATACACAAAGCATAACAGTATTACAAGTTTCTCTGTCCTGGCTTAACAGTGATATAGTTATGATACATACTAATTTTGAGTACATTTATCAATCTTTGCAATCGATACCTTTGAATAAATTGTGAATATTCAGGCCTTTTACAATGTTATCAAAAAAACAAGGCTTAGTTATGGAGTATCAAAAAGGTTTTGCTGCGTTGCCTGGATGATTTATTATTCTCTGAGACGATGAAATCCGTAATTCTGGGAATAAGATTTGGTAAAGTTTTACGTAAATATATGCTTTTTTGCGGAGGAGTGTACACTGTCATATATCCAGAGAGCGTTGACAGCATGTTTTGCAAAATAGTTGGCATCCAAACACTGGTAATATAGGAGTTAGATGGTTGTTCATGATAGGGAACACAATCCCCCAAAGGGCAAATGAACTCTTATATAACATTATTTTGGCTAATTGGGGATTTTTCACAACAGAGGTGATAATCAGGTTTAATGTTTTAATTTTTTCATGATAAAATAATTAATTATATCTGTTTGTCCTTTCTACGGGAAAGTGTATTAGTATGTATCTGAATAATAACACCGACTACAAACCGTGAGGGTAATCAATCCACCAGTGTCTCCTAAGTGGCACCCTCGTAGAGATGATGACGATAATAGATGATATTAAACTTGCTTTGATACAGTGATATTAATGACATCTGCATCAGTAATGAGGAAAAGAGTGTTGGATATGGTTATTGTAGTTAGAGAAATAATTACTACCTTATGACATTGGTGAAGACATTATCATATACAATTGTAAGGAGTAAGTTGGCTATTTGTTATGATGTGTGAATTCATGTTAAGCGTAGTGGTTCTGTTTACGTATTCCGATTTCATTGGTCAGTTTACGAGAGGAGTTGACTATTGTAGAAAGTTAGGTCAGGCTGGGTACGAGAGTGATGTGGTCGTAAATGCCAAACAATCAAAAGGATCTCTCTCTCAGTTTACATTTGACCAGTCGGCTCTTTGATCTCATTGGTAGATAAATAATATCTCAGGGAAAGATTTCCACCTAAAATTACATCAAAAGACAATTTTTACACAACTTTCCAATTACTGGCTCGACATGGACTTTACTGGAGGCCATGGGACATTGCGTGTTTATATCTGATTTACTTGTAGCCGGGCGTTGGTAAATTGTGTATAAAAACCTGTTTGATCCTCCGATAGATTATAATTGCATATTCCTTGCGTGTGGTTGTCAATTATCGCTATATAAAACAGGTTTCTAGACGCCGCTAGTTTATTCATCTTCGAAATGAAACGTTCACGAATGCATGGAGAAGTATCGTATCTATTCGTGTATAAGTCGACATTGTGTATGGGTTGACTTTTGGTTTTGGGCCAGGACATCGTGCACTCGTCGACCCCGACTCTACACTGTTACTGTTAAGTGATGCATTCTATGTTACGGCATAATTGTGTCTGATACACCGGTTCACGTACGATAACTGAAGTTGAGCAACGTCGGTCCTGTTCAGTAACCAGATGGGAGACCATTTGGGTACACCAGATGCTGTAAGCAGCAAGATGTTTCTTCGGCCGTCTCAGCCATGCTGCGCCGCCGAAATAATCTATTGTCATAGGCCGCTTACTTTCACCGTGTAGCGGCATCATCTTTGGTGCAGCCTCTCCTTTAAATCATGATGTCTAGATGTTATAATGTGTCATAGTCGTTCTGGATCTAGGCGAGTATCTTATTGTGTGTATTCTATGACATATAAGGAACAGTTGTGGTATTATTAACAATACAGGCCTGGCTGCTGCAGGGTCAAACTCCACTCCTACTTCTATTCCAACTGAAGATGATTACTGACACTTTTCTATTGTATCTAACTACAATTTAAGAAATATATGTATGTGTGTGTGTGCACAGTGATTACTCGACAACTGCCATTGTACGAAGTTTACATTCGGCAGATATATTAGTCAGCGCAGAAGGCAGTGCAAGGTCGAGTTTCTTTATAGTTTCTATGAATTATCTTGCTTGACTTCCGCTCTTAAAATTATGTGAATTAGATATTTTATATCTAAATTGGCAACACTGAAGGGAAGTAACCGAAATACTGCGAGGCTGTAGATTCATATGACAGACGGAAAATTATGTTACATGTTAATTATGGTAGGCTGCTCCACACATCATAAAGTCCGGCCCCTCTAAAACATGCACCTTTGGAACGGGCACTTTCCTCGTATATAATAAATGAAAAATGACAAGAATGTATTTGTTTTAGTATAAATGTATGTATTTATTAGAATGAAATAAACTCCTGTAACATGAATTTGGTATATATGTAAAAAGACGTGTCAGTTTGGCTCGGTCGGTACGAGAGTCGCCTATCGATCATTTGTTCGTGATTTAAAATCACGGTAGGGACATGTTAATTTCATAAATGTATTTATTATTTAGAATTACATAATATATTATTATTGTAACGTAAAGGTTTGTAGATATGCTAAGCTTGTCAGTTTGGTTCAGTCGGTATGCCACCCGCCGATCATTTGGTCGTGAGTCCAAATCACGATAGGGATATTAATTTTATATATCGGTTTGGTTTAACATGACGGGACAGACGAACAGTGGAGAGATTACTTCCCTGATTTAGGTGAGGATTATTCTTGTCATACTGTACCATACATTTGGTTACTTCTGGCCCAGCTCTAACAACAAAGCAAACACTCGATATCTGCTGCCTGTATCGTCATTGGTAGAAACAATATGAAGTTGATGTGAATTATAATATGAAGTGTAAAAGTATTCAAAAGTTAACTATTCTCCTTAGATTTATGGCTACTGTTTTAAAACGTATGATGCACTGGCCTCGCTTTTTGGCTGAGATAGTTGTGTATTTCTCACGGGTATCAGGGGTAGGCTGAACGCCATATAGAACCAAAGTAAAAGCCAGGATTCTGAAATCTAGCTTTGGAGGCAAACAGGCAAACCCTACTTGGCAGACTAAGTAAATATCATATATGACATAGTAAACTAGCCTATACCAACAACTTTCCCACAGATCACTGAAAGGGCATTGTACTCAAAATTCGCCGTTGTTCTTGCTGAGCTTCATCTTCTGAAAACACTGCACATGTTTTCATTACTAATTCTAACCTACATAAGTTCATCAATATGTCAGTATTCTAATGATAAAAAAGCATGTATTTTACTCGATGTGGTTGGGGTCAGCAGCACCTCAATGTTAATATGTTCAACATAGTCTCTAATCTGGCGATGTATTGTGAGTCATTATTATGCTGAAAAACCTACGACCAAGCATATGTTTTTAGATGTATGGTAGCATAACATTAGTAAATAGTTTACCCGTAACACCTAGTTAGATACAATGACATCAATTAACCCACACCACTACTCTCCCCACACCATGTTTAACCGTTCTTCTTGGGCAGTACGGACAGTACACTCCACCTATTTCTCTTATTATGTACCTCTGAATATCACACCATATCTGTTCATATCACTTTAGACTTTTGTTCCAAAATCCGGTTCGTATGATCTTTGGCGAATTGGACGCGTGCTTGACTGTTCTTTAATAAAACGTGTAGCTTTTTGGGGACCAAACGTCCTATGAGTCCAAGTTGTTTGGTCGTCGCAACTATTTTCAAACCGTATTTCTGACACAAATAATTGTCGAGATTCGGTGAAGGGACTTATCCACTTGTACAGATGATTGTATTAATGATTGTTTGTTGAGCAGTTACATCTAGACAACTTGAAAGTTTGTAGACTATCTACCGAATAATTAGTGACGTTGTCTGACCCCGGATCGTCGCTGGAAGATAATAAATGAGATAACACGTCTATACATTCAAACATTACATTGAATGACTGCAGTTTCCGAAGTGGAAGGTCCGGATGTGGATACTGGATTTGTCAATGCCGGTGTCACTTTTGACACGTCAAATATGTGCTTGTAGTGTGTACATAGGTGTTGAGATCAGTGGTTCTCAAACAGTGCACCGCGGCACAATAGAGTGTCGCTAGTGGGCTGCGCAAACATGTATTTCGAGCATTGAACGTGTACATGCGAGTATTGTGTCTGTCCTGCTTCCGCCACAGAAATGCCATTCTAGTAGTTTTATCATTAGATTATGTGGGATCTCATCCTTTTTAGCGATAGATGAAAAGGAAAAGGGGTGATGAGTATGTATATCAGTAGGCAGATGTAAAGCTTACTGAGACTACTGAAATGTTTTCGTCTAATCCATTTCATTTTTACAGTACGTCGACTTACAGTGCACTTCTCTATTACCACTACACAGTTTACTGCTATGTGGAGGCAGGAAGGTGATCAAACTACACAACGTGTATTCATATGTTAATGGAGTAAAGAGGTGGTGTATTGCGTAAGACAAATACAATGCTTGGCAAAAATAATGGACCAGACCCATATACATATACATTTGGGCCATTCGTTTTGTCCAGGAGTGTATATCTATTAGTGTGCCGTCATATAATGAAGTTTTGGATGGAAATTAGTTTTACTTGCGTATAATCTCAAAATGACCTCGGCAATTCTCAAAGCGTATTGGAGAGGATTGTGAGACCACGTCGTTTACAGGTGTATAATGTGTCATATCTATTTATATCTATGTATTTTAGTACACCCATAGTAAGAGAAAGGAGAGATAGATAGATAGATGTACGTAGAGATATCCGATTCATTAATATGCAACGGAATACAACAAATATTCACCCCTAAAATGTATGTACGTCTTGCCCCTTTCATAAATATAGTTTATTTAGAAAATAGCTATATTTCGAATTGTCAGATCTATTTGAGATTGTGTATACAACAAGCATGAAACATTGTCTATTAATGGAGACTTTACCGTATACTTAGTTCCCAAACCCAGCCTTACTGTATACCTAGTTACCAAAACCCATTGCCATCACTGTTTATAACCGGTCACCAGACTTGCACAGGCGCCAGGCGAGATATTGGACCCCTCTTACTCATATATTTTATAGATCGATCGATAGATAGATAGAGATAGATAGGTAGATAGATAGATAGATAGATAGATAGATAGATAGATAGATACATGATCGCTGACACACGGTACGTGTAAAGCGGCTCATATGAGAGCACATTGTCATATGTCCTCCATGGAGCAGAGGGCGTGCTTGAGAAAGGGTCCGGGTGCAGAAGTCTGGCCTTTACATTGGCAAGATGTTCCGTTAATCGGCGGCAGAGCATAATAGGCTAAGACGACCGCAGAACAATCCCGTTGCTGCATACAGCATCCGGTATTCCCAGACGGTCCCCCATCTGGGTAATAACCACGCTCGACGTCGCTTAACTTCGGTGATCTTACGAGAACCAATGTATCCAACGAGCTTTGGCCGCATAGATCATTAAGAAACATGCATAGATACATAGATGCATGAATCAGCATTCTCTTGTAGACCTGAATAGGGCTGTCTTCATTACTCATCCTCGGATGAATTAGAAGAGCAACAAAAAGAAAAGGTCGTTAAAGAAGAAATTAACCGGTAGATCTATTGGAATGCGCATGCGCATTAATGATAACACGGCGTTTCTTTTTTTTCTTCTTAATACACGGCGTTAAGAGGTGATAAGAAATGAAGAAGATGTTTACTTTATTACAATCGCCAGCTTTATAAATATGCATGAAATGTTAACAGATGTGAAAAATGTGTATACAAGGCTCCAGTGTTAAAAACTCAGCATGCAACCAAGACTAATGAAGCCGTACACGAGGCGAACAACTAACTGCTTTTGACATATGTATATATATTCAATATCTACATACATATTCAATATCTACATATATATAT
>VCCN01006353.1:5067590-5081214 GCA_006491835.1 Architeuthis dux | reverse complement strand
GTGTGTGTGTGTGTCTGTGTGTGTGTGTGTGTGTGTGTGTCTTTAGAAACTTTGTTTTTTTTCTATTTGTGTTTGTTTTAAATAAAGCTAACGTTGAACGAGAAATCTTCTGTTATAAATTCTACAGTACAAAAGTATCCGCCACGCCATTTTGATGCAAGTCAGTCATTTTTCGACCCCCATCAATGTGTTGTATCGTGAGGTGAATGTCTTGGACTTGGATAGAAAGGAAACTCGAAGACTTGCTTGTAAAACTATCTGGACACATGTTTATTTCATAGCATACAGTTTTGTCGGCCGGAGAGTGAAGAGTGGGAGAGAAATAAGGAGAACCGTCAGTCTGTCCCCAACAGGGTCAGTGGTCTCGGGCCTTCCAGCTCAGCTGATGTCTGTCTCTTTGAGTGTCGAGTTTCCTGTTCGCTTGCTCTGTGTTCTGGTCTGCTTTATAGGTTTCTCGAACGCCTACGCAAATGTCATTTCCGGTCCCCACATCCTGTTTTGAACACCCACGCATATACCTATTTCCTATGGTGAGCGAGTCACTTATATTTCCGCACAGGTGTTTGACACCGGAATAACTCTTTCGTGGCAGCATATCATAACATTCCTACTCTCAGTATTTTTTTAAATATACACCTGTGGATATTTTCCAGCAAAAAATCAACAGTCCTCACCCATGATCAATTTGACACAAAAATAAAATCGGGTTCGGAAAAGAATTGGTTAAACAAAAATCGGTACATTAGTTCTTTTCAACTTCAACAGGTTTATCCTTTTTTTTCTTTTATCACTTTCTTACATCCTAAACTTATTCTTCAGCCATTATTTCTTCCACAACTTAAATGTATATGTAATTTTGCTACTACAAAGCACAAGATCCCTTTCTGTGACCATACTAAAAAAAACTGCTAGATGTTCTTCCATGATCCATATCCTCACAGGGCTTTACTCTTGCCCTAAAATCCCGTGTTATTCTTTTTAGGCTCCCCTAGCCTCAACACCAAATAACATCTTACGTTCCCAGACAAGTAGTTATACTAGAATCTACAAGCTACTAAATTCGCGCACTACATTTACTTTGGCTCTCTCTAACTTCGTGTCGGCGCATGACTTCAATTCATAAGCGAGATTGCGCTCCCAGTATTTGACTGAACGCCGGAAACGTTCCAAAAATTCCACTAAAAATATTAGCACAGAAAAAACAATCTTGCCCCTGCCGCAAACAAACACATCATATCACTCACTAATTGCATTACTTTAATAGTTTAATTTTCTCAGGATTTTATTTTATTTCTCTTAACATCGGTTTCTACAATTTTATTTTTAATGCAACTTATCTCCTCATATCATCTTTAAATATTCACATATAACTCCGATATGTATATTTGTAAATCACCTTTAATTTAGAAACTCTCATTTATAAGATTGTTTTGTAATACTTCTCACGCCTCTGAAATGCAAACTGCAAAGATTCCACCTAGCGCTCAATTAATTCCCCATATCCTAAACCAGTGTCCTTTCTTTTCACGTTAAGGGTTCTGCCTAATTTCACAAGACATCCTGGCCCCCAAACAAATTTCGTCATCATTTCTTTTTTCAGGCTCCTTAGCCTAAATTATCCAAAACAATTACATTTCTTCACGTTAAAAGGGACATCCTAGCCCTCAGCGAATTTCAATTATTGGCTTTATGGACTGGTACTTGAATAATCAAAGAGAGAAACGCTCTCCTAGGTCTATTCCCATGGTCACACACTAAGCACAAATACAGGCCAGAATATACGTTTCACACACACACACACACACACACACACACACACACAAGTACAAATTTACGTTCTAACTATAGTGATAAATCCGATCTTTTTTACAATTCCTTTGCTTTATAGGTTTCTTGGACGCCTACGCAGGTGTCATTTCCGGTCCCCACATCCTGTTTTGAACACCCAAGCGTATACCTATTTCCTAAGGTGGGCGGGTCACTTATATTTCCGCACGGGTGTTTGACCCCGGAATAACCCTTCCGTGACAGCATATCATAACAAATGTATTGTGCTAAAAGCTTTCCGTGTTTATTTTACTACTATTCATTTAATATTTTGGATCCTACTGTTGTAAATTATATATTATATAGAAGATCATCTGCTGTTTTCCCATGGACCTGTTTCGGGGAGATTACAAAACAGTACAGGTGTTTGTTACCATGGGTTCCCCAAGCTGTGCTAATTGTTACACAACTGTCCCACATATATGTTTAGATTTATAGTATTATCCAAATTTATTTAGTATATAGATGTTGTTTTATTTGAGTTTTATTTTATTATGTTATTAAATTTAGTATGTGTGTGTAATTTCTGTGTATGACGTTTCTAACCCTGTGCCACCGAGATTAATGGTAAGCAAATTTAAAACAAATAAAAGAACTTTTAGATCCTTTGACTCATAATACAAACATGCCATTAGTGTTGAACGTCAGTTAAAAAAATAAGCAAAACCATTCTTACCGCATTTATTTCATTAGATCTGCTGTGACCATACAACTTTAATGATATTTATTAAGCTTAGCTTTGTACACCACAAGGCTAAAACAATAATCTTTAAAAAAACGAAATATTGTGGAATAAGAAGGTAACGGTTTTACCAATAATTATTGGAACACTTGGAACGGTCCCTAAAATCATTGTTACGACTAGAAGAACTCGAAATCTGGTGATGTATTGAAACCAACAACATAACTATAATGACAAAAATAATGGTGATAATGTTGAAATTTTGAATAGACTTGCTCTCAGTTAAAACGCTTAAAATAATAAATAAGGATGGTAGTAATTCCATTTATTCGTAAGATTTGAACTAGTCATAAAACAGCTTCATAGAAAGGGATAAAGAGTGAAATAAATTAAAACACTCAACGAATAACACACTGGGAGACTCGCTCAGAAAAAAAGAATGAAAGAAATAGTTTGAATAATTGCAGCCAAGTGGGAAGTGGAAGGGTTCAGGGGAGATAAACGCTAACGATGTTTTCATAGCAAAATGTAAACATTTGAATGGTGCGTTTTAATCGAGGAAGCGCGTTCGATAGATTTCAGCGCTCTTCATATATTTAATAAAGTGCATCTTCATCAAAGAGATTTCTAAATGCAAGGGGTGGAAACCTTCATATGAAATAATTAATGATTCACTGATGCTGAAATAAATGGACCGAATCCATTATTATATTCATCTATTCACGCCCCACAGGAATAAGGATCCGACTTACAACTCACATACCACCTTTCTTTGGATAAGTTCCGTCAATATGTATATTTATAAGTTTCGTTTGTACCTATATACATACGCTGTGTCTCTTGCAACCGCTGACCACTTTAAAGGCATTGCCTATATTGTAATGAGTAAAACTTGCCTCTACCGTAATATACATATAGTAATTAGTTAATGACACTAATACACGTGTTCCTGTAGAGTGCTTGCCACCGGTTCGGTCGTCCGTGGTTCAATCCAAGAACTTTAAGAATGGTACTCAATGGACTCTTGAACAACACCCACCCTGAGCCAAATCACGTTGGATACACCGATCCCCGTATGATGACCGAAGTTAACCAACGTCAAGCCTGGTGACCGTTGCGGAAAGCTGAACGAAGCTTCGACGGGCCTGGTTGGTCGAAGTGGAGGGCTGACAATCTAAATATGTACGCCTTATTATGTCTTCAAAAAACGTGTTTTGTTTTTGTCTCTTTTTTAAAGGAGGGATTTTAATTGGCGATGTAAGTCTATGCTAAATTGGTCGTTTAGTTTGTGTCCGGCAGAATTCACCCTTGTTCTTTTTTTAAAATTCGGACCTCTTTAGTGGTCACTTCCCAACAAAGGGCGAGCGAAGTAACTCATCCATTGATCACCACCCTTTTCTAATGTTTTAATTGATCACCCCCAACACGGCATACGACTAAAAGACTTTGTTCACGTGACGGTTTTCTATTGAGTGACTAACCAGACTGGTATTCCTTCTTGTTATTCGGTAAATGGAATCAAGTGGACGCATTGAAAGACTACATTCCGTCCGTGTTTAGCGGCGCAGTGTTGAGGCTGATTCTATACGGCCTTCGAAAATTAGATAGAATTCACTCTTGGAAAATCATTAATGATGGGAATCTATAGCGAATGATCGCGAATACATTGAAAGCAAAGGGAGCTAAGTGGTTTTGACACATGATTTTACTTATATAGGTCAGCTGTTCAATACCAATGTTATTACGTCCACTACCTTTCCCCACCTCTCTCTCTCTCTCTCTGTTTTCTCTCTTTCAGTCACACACACACACACAAACACACGAATGTTTTCTGTGAAGTGTATATGTGTGTATTCGGGAACTTTATGTGTCTGTGTTTGTAAAATTAAGTCCTATGTTCTTGATCTTAATTGTATATGTGTGTATTGAGGAAATGTTCTTGATCTTAATAGGCTTTCAACATTGATCTCCGAACTGTTTATTGACTGTAATGGGCCCAACTTCTCGCTGATGGATGAAAGCAGAAAGCAATTAATTTTATCCCAAACCTAATTTTGGAGATTTGCTCTAGCGAAAAAGTTTTGAACTGAACATTAGAACTTCGTGCTGGGGTTACATCCTTATCCAAAAGATCCGGGGTGTACGGAGGCTGATATCAAACTCCTAAATAACTAGAACGTTATTTAATTGATTCTTATTATTGGATGGAGTATTGTAACACAATATGTTTTATTGTTAATTTTGATCTCAAAATATAAGCAAATATTGCGTCGACTATCAATCGTAAAGAGTCTGTTTAAAGGTATACAATTAGCTTTTGGAGCCCAGTGGCCGAATGGTTAAAGGCGTATACTGTACTCCCTCTGGATTTACTCTTTATTTCCGATCGTACTGTTTACTCGTTGTCGTAGAATGACGGTCCGAGTTAAAGTTGTGATAACAATCAACTATAAGTCAATTTATAGGAATTTATACGGTTGAAGACAAACAACTGCATACCCCAAGCGAAGCTCAGCTAGTTTCCAAAATATTTTCTGACAGATTCCTCCTCTGGAGCATTTGATACAACTGTCTTGCTGAGTGCATTGAAGGCAGGACTATTGGGTTCGTCCTCGAACATGTATTTCATGGGTTAGCAAATGACCTGCTCATACTCAAACTCAATCAGTCTGTTTCGATCTTCACAACAAAACAGATTTTCAAAGTACAGAAAACAGATTCCTGCTTGTTTGGGCCATCATCAGCTAAACATCATCCGCTGTTAAACAAAAAAGGAAAGAAAAGAAATGATTAAGATTCGGATAAGGGGAACACAAATACTTCAATACGATATTCGGCTTTATCCCCTTAACTAAATCTTACACCCCCCGCAACAAAAACTGACACAAAACGCTTATCAAAATTATTGTCATAAACCTTCAATATTGATGAACATCATTTGCTAAAAAAGGCATTCTTTCGTTTTGTGTCCACACAACTTTTAACCATTGTCGAAATTGACTAGGGATGCACAAAAGGGAACAGAAGAATTTCACTAGGCCACTTGCAAACGCCTGTTTAACTACACGTTTACTTAATTTGACAATATTATTTATAAATTATTAATCATTTATTATATTTATATTTATTTACTTTTTAATATTTAACATTTATCATGGTCACCGCGCATAATAGTGTCTAATCCAAATTCTGTTTTTCTTTCATTGTTTTATTTCTTTTTATTTGTGCACCGTTTTTAATATCGAGTGAGCGAGGGTGTACAACTTTACAATTTATAATCAGGACTACCTTCCCTACATTGTGCCGAAAGAGTTTTTACTGTCTGCTGCTTTTTACAGACACTAAAATAACGTTGGCCGTTTGTGCATCCGTAGTCAATTTCGACAACGGTGAAAAGTTATGAGGATACGAAACAAAAAAATGCAAAATGATACCCGAAACAATCACCTAAATTACTATATTAAAACTTCATTGTTAAGATTCCTTTTAGTTAACCTAGACACATTTTTCGCCAGTAATTTTGGTGCTTTTAAGTGCCCGTTCCAACGATACATGTTTGGAAGGAACCGGACTACATGGTGTGTGGAACAGCCTGCAATAATTATTATGTAAAATAATTTTCCGTCCGTCGTACGAAACTACGACTTAGAAGTATTTCGGTTACTTCTTTTCAGTGTTGCCAATTTATATATTTTATATTCAAAGTTAGATAATTCTAAAGAGCGGAAGTCAAGGGAGATAATTTAGAAAAACTATGAAGAAATATCTATAATATTTAAATTTGATTTATTTTTATTAGATATCCGCTGATCTAAAATACTTCAAATTCGACACTGCACTGCCTTGTGTGCTCAATAATATATCTGGTGAATGTTAACTTCGTACAATGGACAGGTGTCGAGTAATCGCAGTGCACACACACTGACAGAGATTTTTTCGATTGTAGACCCTAGAACCCTCCAGGAATTGAACAGTTTTTAAGGTTTTAGCAAGGAGCTCAAGGAGTGTAACTATAATGGTAAACTGGACCGTTACTTTCCGTCTACTGTACGGACGTGAGGCTTCGAAGTATTGTGCTTTCATTCAAGTTTTTTGTGCGGGGGGCTGCCCGAATGGGTGTGTGGGTCCGCCCGCGCGCATTCCTGAGAAAGTCCGTGCCCCCCCCCCAAAAAAAAAAGATTAAATTATTATTAAATTAAATTTCACAGTAACCGAATACTTCGAAGCCTCACTTCCGCAATGGACAGGAATTAACGGTTCAGTTTACGATTACAGTTACATTGTAAATACTTAGGCTAAAACCTTAAAACATTTTCCAGTGTCTAATGGATTAAAAACATAAAGAATTACTGCCGATTTTTTTGTTTTCAACTAGGGAAATTATTCTTTCATAAGACCTCCGTTACTTTTGGGAAAGTGACAGTTGTGAAGAAACAATTATGCATTGAATTGAATAACAAATGAAAACATACAAAAAATAATAAAATGCAAAGTAGACGTAATCTGAAAAGTATTTATGGAGTAGTTGTGATCTTGTAACTTACTCCTGGAATAGTATTGGTTCAGACTATTACATCTAAATACGAGTCAAAAATCATCTAGAAATATCTAGATTCCCCAGATATATATCTAAAATCTAGTAAATGTATTGCATTTATTATTTATACATTGAATGCGGCTTTAATTTTCAACATATACTTCATTAAACGATTGCTTATTTTATTAACAGTATCACTTATTTCATTGAAAATCATCTAAATGGCAATTTCTGACACCTAGACGAAACCAAAAACATCTAGATTTTGATGAAAAACATCTAAATTGGCAACATTGGAAATACCGTTTGACTACAGTAGTCGAATGGTCATTAAATGAATTCAGTTTTTATGTTTTTAACTGTTTTTCTTTTAACAAAATGGAGGATAATCCTGTTTTTTTTCTGTAGCCTATGTTATCCGTTGGGTCGGGTTTTATTTGCATGAATATTCTTTTAAAATTAACTTCTATGGTTTAGGTGTGCAAAGTCTGTGCAAAAACATGTAGAAAAGTCTAGATCAATACCCAAGCTTCACTTCGCTTTCTTGGATAACAAAAACTAGAACTTTGAATTTCTGAGTTCACTATACTTTATAGCAGCGCAGGGTCAGATGTGGAGAAAAGCATATAGTGTGATTGTATTGCGCCAGTCTACTAAGTAGGGGTTCCTCATGTTTTAAACATTAGCATTAAAAATGTTGGCTTTTATCTGGGCTCGAATACCAACCACTCAGCAGACGGCTTCAAGAATTCTTTGTAGTCAGTGGGCACAAAGATCTTGTGCTGTGTATTTTGTTTTCCTGTGACAAAAGGATGTGCGCACTGTTGAATTCGACATATGGAATCAATATTTTTCGATAAAAACTCAGAAAACTATCTACAAAATGTGTAATCTTTTATGCTTACATTAATTTATTTTGTGCACTGATTGCAAAACGTGTCTGCGCGCGCACAGCTTAGAGGTAATTATGGTACTATGCTTAGTCTAGCACAGGACCGCAGTAATTGAGGACTCATTGAGGATGAAACTCACTACACTAACGAGTGGTCTACGAGATTAACATTCCTGCCATGGATAGGCGCCCTACTTCCATTATTCCACGAATTGAGACGAGACTCATTATCTTTGTTGTTTTAATGATAAGGCTTTCTCGCATGACTTTTGTACTCAAGGCAGTAGACAGTTCTTGTGGTGGTCGACACTTGAGGATTATCGGTTGAAGTATACACCTGATAAAGGCTGGAGATCGTATCTATTGAAATCATCTGTTATACAAACAGTAAAGGTATTTGTCCAAAGGTTCGTGGAATAACTTGACTATTTTCTTTTTTCTTTGTTTTCTTGCAATTACTTTAGTAGGTATCCTTTTTTGCTCGGCTCTTAAGTCTTGTGTTGTTATACTGAGTTAATGTTTTTTATGGGTAACACTGGGTAATTAGAAACCATCAACCAAAACTGCCAACAAAACTGTCAATATAAGTTTCTTCAGTTTTAAAACTGGTCTGGTTAGTTGGCTATCTGCCTGGCTGGTTGACTGGCTATGTATTTATTGCGGGAAAGGCCCCGCCAATGGAGCTAGAGGACTGAAAATTTAAACATTTATTCATGTCTTGAAAAAACGTTTTGGGTTTTTTTTAGCAGCATTCAAGCTTGTTTTTTTTTAAATTCTGACTTTTTTCGTGATCACTACCCAACAAAAGGCGAAAGAAGTAACTTAATCATTGATTTTTAAGTGATCACCCACAGCACGGCATGCTGCCAAAAGACGTTGGTCTTGTGACGGTTTGTATTGAGTGACTAATCAGATCTGTTAATCACCGCTACCAAGGGTTTAGGTTATTCATGTGTTCACACATTTCTATCTATCTATCTATCTATCTATCTATCTATCTATCCGGACTTCGCCCAGCCCTAACCGTTCATAGTAGAAACTTGAAACTTTGCATACACACTCCCCTCAATGAGTAGGGGAAATGCTTTTTGTTTTAAGAAAGTCGCCTCCCAAATTAGGGTTTTAGAGGGGGGAGTTGAATTTTATCTATCTATGTAGCCATAGTTCGCCCAGCCCTAACCGTTCATAGTAGAATCTTGAAATGTTGTACAAACATACCCCTCAATGAGTAGGGAAAATCTTTTTTGTTTTTTTAATCCCCCCAAAGAAACAGGGTTTTAGAGGAGAGGGGTTAAGTTTATCTATCTATGTAGTTGGACTTCGCCCAGCCCTAACCGTTCATAGTAGAAACTTGAAATGTTATACACACACTCCATTCAATGAGTAGGGGAAATGCTGTTTTTTGCAAATGTCCCCCCTAAATAGGTTTTTAGAGGGGGCTTCAATGTTATCTATCTATCCATCTGGACTTTGCCCAACCCTAACCGTTCAATAAATAGGGAAACAAAATTTGCCATTTGAAAATTCCCCTCCAAAATATGTTTTACTGGGGGTTCAATTTTCAATGTAAGCTTATGCTAAATTGTGCCCGCTTGTTTTTTGAAGCCGACTTTTATATGGTGATTCATAATTTCCCTTGGAATGCTACATTTTATTAGGTTTCAGGTAGAAACAGCTGCCCTGTATTTGATGCAAGAGAGCCTACCCAATCGTGCGCTGAATATTCCTCGTTCAGGAAATAAATATATTTAAGAAGTTTCTGTTAAAAGCAGATTTTTGGAAGATTTCTTGAGAAAAGTAAATGACAATGGAAAAAAATAAATCTTCGAATGCCTAACCTTGACGAATCGTTCTGCTCCTTTTGGACTAAACGAACGACAGGAAATTGCTTGTCCATGATCCTAGTGGAATATACACTAATCGATAAAGGGGGGAAATAAGGGTAAAAAACGCGGTGGCAGTAAAAAGGAAAGAAGTGTTATAAATGGCAAGTCAATAATGCAGATTTACTTGTTGTAGAGGAGTGGGTGGTAGAGCGAGGAAGACAGGTTGAAGATCAATTGCTAATCGATCAGAATGAAATATATGAATTAAAAGGAATCGATAAGAAAAACATTGGAGCCTAAATAGAAAGGGGATTGTTGGATCGATTGAGATAGAGAGAAACGGAGAATGGTATTAATGATAAAGTCAAAAATGTTTTGATAGCTTATTGCTGTTCCCAGCGAGTAACAACGTTTCCTGCTTGATCAACGATGTCAAAGCGAGTTATATCCGGCTTGTAAAGGATGGTTGATCATCGGAGAAGATGATAATCTGGGCTGAACAAAATAGTGACAAGAAAAAGAGATCGGGGTTCGATCAGTTTTAGGCTAATTCTAGATATTGAACGTTTCTGCAATCAGAGAAATGGCTGTCGGACGTTTCGTCGAACATTGTTTCGCCGATACAGTCAGCCGACAGCCGTTTCGTCATGTGGACGCTTCGTCGAAAACCTTTTTGCCGAGATGATGTTTCGCTATTTGGCTTTTCGCCGACTGACGTTTCGTCGAATTTTTGTTTTGTTGAAAGGATATTCTTTTTTTTTCTTTTTTTACTTATTAATCTGCATGTTTATCGTCTCAAAGTATTCATATTTCATATTGCAAACATAAATTAAACATAAATTGATTTAAAGTAAATGATATGTTATTATTTTTTAAATTTTACTTTGGTCTTCTTTCGCCGAAACAGATGTTGTTGTTTTTTTATCCACTTACCATTTAAAGGTTTAAAAACAAAACAAAACAATGGAATTTCTCAAACATACCATTAAACAACATTGGAAGGACAGGGTGATAAAACAAATTGTCTAAAATGAAATTTTGCGAATGATTAGAAATAATCCAGCAGATATCGACACCCGATTTTCAAAAGGTAATTAATTAAAACTTTAAAGATTTCGTCCTGAAGTTTTTTCTTGGCTTTGCCAAATTTCTGTCTAGAAACGAAAAACAAATTTGTATTACTTATTAAGTAGTATTTAACTGTTTCAAAATCGTGGTTTAAGTTTTTTACTTTTATTAACGGCAGGAAATCAATACGAAGTGATTTGTTATTGTTGTAGACAAAAATGTCAAATTTAAAAATCTAAAAACCTGCTTTACGAATAAGTATAATTAATCTATGCTTATATAACTTATAGGAATGATAAAGCATTTTCGGTAGAAAATCGTCACCAGATGAAAAAAGTCTGTATATAAAAGTTTTAATTTCTAACTTACCAAATTACTGTTAATCATGAATTACGACGTATTAATGTCTGGCCGATCAAAAATTCCCGTGTAACATTTAAAACGTATTGATGTCTTGACGATCAAAAATCCCCGTGTAAAATTTAAAACGTATTGATGACTTGACGATCAAAAATCCCCGTGTAAAATTTAAAACGTATTGATGTCTTGTCGATCAAAAATCCCCGTGTAAAATTTAAAACGTATTGATCTCTTGACGAACAAAAATCCCCGTGTAAAATTTAAAACGTATTGATGTCTTGTCGATCAAAGATCCCCGTGTAAAATTTAAAACGTATTGATGTCTTGCCGATCAAAGATTCCCGTGTAAAATTTAAAACGTATTGATGACTTGTCGATCAAAAATCCCCGTGTAAAATTTAAAACGTATTGATGTCTTGACGATCAAAAATCCCCGTGTAAAATTTAAAACATCTAAAAATCTGTTTTACAAATAAGTTTAATTAATCTATATTTATATAACTTATAGGAATGATAAAGCATTTTCGATAGAAAATCCACACCAGAAGAAAACAAATCTGTATATAAAAGTTTTAATTGCTAACTTATCAAATTACTGTCAATCATCATCAACGACGTATTGATGTCTTGCCGATAATAAAAGTAAATTTGTTTTATCACCCTGTTCTTCCAATGTTGTTTCAGATGGAAAATAAAATTATTTTTGAGAAATTATTTGTTTTGTTTTTTAACCTTTAAATGGTCAATGGATAAAAGACAACAACGCTCGTGTCGGCGAAAGAAGACCAGAGTGAAAATAATGTTGTATCACATAATAATAACAACACATTTACTTAAAATCAATTTATGTTTAAGTTTATTTATTTTTTGCCATATGAAATATGAATATTTTGAGATGATATATATATGCAGATTAATAAGTAAAAAAAAAAAGAATATACCTCCAAGAAAAACAAAATTTCGACGAAACGTCAGTCGCCGAAAAGCCAAGTCGGCGAAACCTGATTTCGGCAAAAAGGTTTTCGACGAAGCGTCCACATGACGAAATGGCTGTTGGCTAACTGTGTGTCGGTGAAACATTATTCGATAAAACGTCCGGACACACAAAGAAATAACCCAATTCAGAAAGGATCTGAAATAATTTAGGAAGGTAATAATCCATGTAACGAGCCCAAGAGAGGATCACGATTAATATCACATGGAAAGATCAAAAGACATCACATTATATTAGGGAAAAAAACAGGCCAGAGATATCATAGAATGCATTGGAAAACTCAAAGGGCAATGGGCAGGACATATTGCAAGAATTTCAGACAACCGCTGGGCATCACAACATGGATGCCCAGAGATCAGATGCTGAATTGTGTCCGTCAGAAAATAAGATGGCGTCACGATTTAGACTTAAAGTTATCTGACAAACCTTGGTGAATTGATTTGATTGTTTTTGTTTAACGGCACATCGACTCTTGGTGGGTCATTTAATGCCGAATTCGGTTACTTTTTGAATACACAATTGATGTAGACAATTTATTGTAGGCAAATTAATGTAGACACAATTTTGTGGACAGTTTGTTATCAAGGTATGTATATCGAATCTTTAAAAAAAGATATTTTTGAGTATAATTTCAAAGGATATTTGTTTTTAATTAGAGTCTTCCAACTTTGGTGAGAGAACAGGTGGCTCATGGTTGGGAGAGTCCTACCCCTCTGCAGTGGATGCAGTAGGCGTATTCTAGGCCCCAGCCGAAAGGGCTGGAATCTTGATGACGATAGTGAAAGTCTACGGTTTTTTCTTTAAGATTGTTAACATTATTTTTAATTACTTATTCTTTTATCTTATTTCTGTTGCTTTCAACTGCAAATCTCAGGTCGTCATTCTACGACCGTAACATAAGCAGCGGGGATCGGAAATGAAGAATAAGCTTTCAGCGAGATTGTTCAAATCCAGGGATTGGAGAACGAGTTCAAATCTCGCCAAAGGCTAATTCTTCTCCGATACAAGCTATTTATTTAACGGTCGTAGTATAAGATCTGAGAATTGCGGATGTAAGCCAAGAGAAATAGGACGAAAGAAAGAATAGTAAGAAAATTAACAGCATAATTTAGAAGCGTGTGACGATGTTCTTAATATAATGCATTGATATGATTTATTACAGATAAATGTTCAGCCAGTAATTCGTTATTTGCTACGGGAAAGCATCAGGAAGGAAAGAAGGGATATATAATAATAGTCATCATCATCATCAGCATCATCATCATCATCATCATAACAACAACAATAATAATAATAATAATATGATGTTATTATTATTATTATTGGATGAAGTAATTGTAACACATTATTTTTTATCAATTTTGACTAGGTTTTACAGTTAACCTAATTTTAGTTGTTTATATACAACTTTCAATTCGGCCCGTTGTTTCTACGGCAA
>VCCN01006353.1:5045347-5055414 GCA_006491835.1 Architeuthis dux | reverse complement strand
TATATTTCCTTTTTCACTATGAGTGAACACAGGTCAGTAGTTTGTGTATTTAAGAAATGTTCACCGTATTTTGATCGAGCGCTTTCAGCTATTTGTTTAGCAGTTATCGAATCAAAGACCTTAATGTTTGGTGATAAGTGATTTATTTTTTTCAATTCAGTTTTTAAATGTCGGCACAATGGTGTTTGTGTCTTATGATGAGGTCACGCTCACGGCAACACGCAAACGAAATTCTTTACTGTGAAGAATACATCAATCAGTTATTAATTACATTCAAAATCCCATTATCTTGATTGAAGAAGAACTTCTTCAGCTTTGAGTTTTCTATTTTAATAAAGGCTTTAAGAATCTGAAGTTTTGTTCTTTATTTGCAATTAACAAAGTATTAGTAGTATACGCTTACCATCAATAAGTATTTGGTGGGAGAAATACTATTTGGTGTATACTAGTGGGAGAAATACTATTTGGTGTATACTAGTGGGAGAAATACTTGTACCTAGCAACCCTGAACCGGTGTGTTTTTCGGATTTCAACAATAAAAATATGTTCTCTTTAAACAGTTACTCTATAACAATACTCAAGGAGATGTCCGTAGCTTAAACAGAAGCATACATTGCGTCTTTCTGTATTCAGTTACAGTTATTTAAATGTTTAAAGTAATTCTGTCAAACACGTTTTTAGTTAATCAGCATTCGAATTACAAACAAGTGTTGAGGCTACTTTTGTGAATGTTCCTCTTTAGTAATTTCTCTTTCTTAATCTGCATCTATATTTGCTCATAAAATAAACACAAATGTCGCCTCAATCATGATGATGATGTGAATAGACATTGAAATATTAACACAACGAAGTATGTTTGATATTCCTGAAAACCTACAACTATTTTTTGGAGTCACTTTATTTCTTGAAATAGTGTGGCAGACCAATTGATGGAGAGAATGATTTTTTAAATGCACATTTTTCAGAAATCACCAATTGCTAAATCAGGATAGGAAGAATATCTCGAAGCATAGGCGTACAAGCCAGGGGGCAGGGGCCAAGTCCCCCTCTCAATTCGAGAAAAACGTGTTACATTTCGGGAAAATCAAGCCCTTTGATCGACGAAAGAGTTCTCATACGCCCATGTCTCTAAGGCCTAGATACTTGTTCATTTTCAAATATTTTAGTATTAATTTTCATAAATATAATGAATTATAAAACCTGTGTCCTTACTAGTGGAGCCACGACACCCACTCTTCTTAACCCGAAGATACGTATCATTAAAACACGATGAATGGATGTATACATGATTTTAATGTATGGGTGGGTCCAGGGGTTTTGGGGATCGGCAGCCGGCGTTCCATGTGGCGTATCCTGGCGTGGGTGGCAGTACTGGTCTCTGTGTCCGTATGTACAAAAGATTAAAAATGCTGATATTAGTAGATTTATTGAGAAAAACAAATGCAGGGAAAGAGGGGGTGCTAGTGGAGAGGAATGAGAACGAGAGGGGGAGAAAAGATTACTGACGGAATGTGGAAGATAAATTGTGCTGATAAAAGGAGATGTATTCGACGAGACGGTCTGAAAAGTTATAGCTGGAAAAAGTTTTGGCAGTTAAAGATAAAAGTTTGGAAAATAACGGTTAGAAGAGTAAAGGGGGGAAAAGAGAGGAATATATATATAGAGAGAGAGGGAGGGGGTATTAGGTTGGATTCACGCCGTACGTGGAATATTGGAAAAATAAAGGGTTGACGAGAAAAGAGGGAGAGAATGGAAAGAGAGAAAGGAATTAGAGAGACGATAGGCAGCATTATAAAAAGGGAGAGGGAAAGCGTAGAAGAGAAAGAGGGAAAAGAAAGAAAAGAAAAGAAGATAGAAAGGAAAAGAAAGAAGAGTAAAGAAGAGAAAGAAGGACAAGTAAATATAGGAAGAGAAAGGAAAGAGAGAAAGGAATTAGAGGGGCGATAAATGGCGTGGTAGAAAGGGAGAGGAAGACAAAGAAATAGAGCAAAAGAAAGAAGGATAAAGACAGAGAGGAAAAGAAAAATAATGACAAGTAAAAAGATGTGGAAGGGAAAAGAAAGAGAGAAATGAATTGGAGGGTCGATAGAAAGAGAGTATGTAAGAAATAGAGATAAGAAAGCTTTGAAAAGAGAATTCCATGAATAAAGTCAGAGGCCATAAAGTCACAGTCCCGAAGGTCACGGCACTAAAGTCACGATCTAGGTGACACTTTCCTTTGAAAGCAAAACAAATCGAAATAAATAAATCACACAAATCCTTTATTCATTCAAATTTACCAATAAAACACATTACATTACCTAATTAGTACAAATTAAATTAAAAGATTACTTATTTTATAAAAAATATTTGTTTTGATCTGTGACTTGAAGTCCTGTGACTTTATGCCCGGTTACGTTTTGTAATTGGCTCAGCGTGCCTTTAGTTCCGTGACTTTTGGACCTGCGACTTTATGGCCGGTCACCATAAAAGAAGAGCCAAAAAAATCACCATTTTTCTTTCACCCTTCTCTCCACTAACTTAATCCTTCATACTTTTTATTAAAATATTTGGTTTACGGCCAAATTACAGTTCTCATGCGATCACCGATAGTTAAGCAACATCGTGCCTGGTCAGTACTAAGATGGGTGACTTCTTCGGAATACCAGGTGTCGTAAACGATATTGATGAAGTGAGTCATGCCACTTCTATCCCTACGTCTATTTTAATATAAAAATACTAAACAGAAAATACGAACGACTCATATGTTGCGTTTGGATATTTTCTACAAAATATTTTAAACATGGGGCCTAAAATACGCCGACTGCATCCCCTGCAGAGGGGTAAGACCCTCCCCCCAAACAGGGCCTCCTGTTCTTTCACCAAAGTTACAAGACTTTAGTTAGAAAATAATAAAAATAACATTTCTCCAAAGTCGCAAGACTTTATTTTTTTCGGAATTTTAAACTGATTTCCGCTAAACAAATCCATCAATCAATCGATCATACTTTCATAAGCACGATAACATTTCATTAGGGTAATGTATAACCCATTACCACTAGAGTTATTTAACCTATTTCGTGGATGAAGTAACTGCGTCTGTCCTACTGGTATCAGTAGTAGGTGTTCGAGATCATGGATAAGCTAGTATTTCGAATGATCGAAGCCCTCTACATTTGAAATTGGCACAGCATACTTTTCATATTTTACCCTGTGTCAAACTAAGTTAAGCTTAATAAGTAGTATACATAATACTTAATAATTATCTAAAGGAGAGTAATAAAAGAGTAAGTAGTATACAGACATAAATAAAGGAGAGTACTGACTGTAATGTCCTAATGAGAAAAAATGCTTGAGTTTCAACCCTATTTTCCCTTATTATTCGTTTTCCCCTTCTCTTCTTGCTTCTTCTACGTTTTTTTCTTAAATTACTTCATTTTTTATTTCCTTGGTTCGTCATTTTCTTTGTTTTTCATACTAGTTTCATAACAAGTCGAAGACATTTTGGAATGCCTGCTTGCTGATTGTTCTATTTAGTAGAGTCGATGGTGTACATTTTGTGGTATCCGGAAAAGTGCCCATCGGGAAAGTGCCCAACGGAAAAATGCCCATCACGAATTTATCATGGGAGGAAAAGTGCCCATCAAAACATAATTTAATTAATGAACATTTGTGTTTTTTACACGAACATTTTATAAGGTGTTGGCACAGCTTTTATCAGGTTGTATTATTGGCACAACTTTGTTTATTTTTATTTCACACTCAGAATTCCAATGGGGAGCACCTTGGCTAAGTTGTGCCAAGAATAAAACCTGATAAAGGTTGTGCCAAAACCTTATAAAATGTTCGTGTGAAAGACACAAATATACATTAATTAAATTATAAGTTGTCTACCTTATAAAATGTTCGTGTAAAAAAACACAAATATTCATTAATTAAATTATGTTTTGATGGGCATTTTTCCTCCCTTGATAAATTCTTGATGGGAACTTTTCCTCCCTGTGATCCGTTGGGCACTTTCCCGATGGGTACTTTTCCGATGGGTACTTTTCCTGATGGGCACTTTTCAGGGATCCAAATTGTGTATCCTTATAAAATCAGTGATTGTTATGTCATTGATGACACATTTTGTTTTTATTTTATTTTTTCTTTCTTTCTCTTTCCTCCACACTTTCTTGGATATTCTTTCCTTGTTTCTTCTTATTTTTTATTTTCATTCCATCTTATTCTTTCTAGTTTCTTTTCTTGTATTTATTGTAATTTCTTTGTTTTAAATAGCGTTTTCTTCATGTTTTAGTTTTCCATCCTTCGCGTTTTTCTTTCATTTTTTTCTCAAATTCTGTTTTGTTTGTTTATCTGTTTGATTGTTTGTTTGATTGTTTATTTTATTTTATTTTCACATTATTTCTTCCATTTTGTACACTTTCTTTCTTTCTCTAGCTGCTTCTATATTTCATTCTTTATTTCGTCCTTTCTTCATCTCTTTCTCTCTTTCTGCATTTCTTTCTGTCCTATCTTTGCCTTTTCTCTTCTTTCCTGCATCTTTTTTATTTCATTCAATTTCATTTCGTTCTTTCTCTTTCAACCCAGATAACATTCCAATAGTAGTGTTTGTCAAACCGCTTTCTTTCTCTTTCACCCCCCTCTATGATTTGTTCAACCTCCCTTTCTGTCTCTTCCCTTTTATCTACGACCATCCTTCATACATGAAACCCGCCTACCTTCCAAAATGACCATTTCTTGTTATCTCCCTTTGCATCAACCTATTGCGCTCCAGCTTCCTCACACCGCTTTATTTCATCCCTACCAACTCCGATGCACACCCACTTATATAAATCATCACAACATATTTCTTCGATCAACATATTTTATATTGACCGAAGCCTTTCATCCTTCGCCTCCCGACTCTCTCTACCTCTCGCTATCACTGCCTTCTTTTCAATTTTGATGTCCTTTTCGTGATATTGCTTATTGCTATGTGGATAATATGGGGACCCCCTTTCATGTAGTTACCCAACTAAGTATGTCACACAACCACTGCTATCATGAAACGTAATTTCAGGCAGTTATCTCGTTCTGGAACACCCCCCTCTCTCTAGCTCTAGCGCTATCTCTCTTTAGCTCTTTCTCTTTCGTATCGTAATTTTAAATGCAATTATTCTCTTTTTGTTATGCTGAATTCATTTTCCATGCCTGAGTTCGTTTTTAATATTATAGTATCAGGAAGTGTAATAGTTATCTCCCTTTGATTCCTTCTTCTCTCACCTTTTATGTTTTATTTTGTTTAGATATTTCTAGAAACCAACAACCAAAACTGTCACTAAAACTGTCAACATATGTTTCTTCAGTTTTTAAGTTGTTCTGGCTGGTTAGCTGGCTGGCTATGTATGTATCGCTCGTACAGGCCGCAGCAATGGAGCCAGAGAGATGAAAATCTAAACATTTAATCCTTAATATGGCTAGAAAAAAACCTTTTTGTTTCGCTTTTTTTAAATACCCCCAAATAGATTTTTAATGGGTTGGATGGTTCGATTTACAATGTAAGTTTATGCTGATGGTATGTTAGTTTGTGTCCGGCAGTGTTCAGAATTGTTTTATTTTTTAAAAATGGGACGTTTTTAGTGATTACCGCCCAACAAAAGGCGAGAGAAGTAATTTATTCATTGATCACCCCTTTCTCAAATTTTATAATTCATCACCCTCAACATGCCATGCCACCAAAAGATGTTGGTCGTTTGACGGTTTCTACTGAGTGACTAACCTGACCTGTTTTGTTTAGGTTTTCTCTTTCTCAATTTCCTTTTATTTCTCTTTCCCAATTCTCAAAGCTTTTTTAAAAAGATCTTTACGCAATTTCCAATCTGTTTCCCTCTTTCACTTTTCCTCGTTTCTAAATCAATGCCACATTTTCTCGAATAATCATCGTATCTTGTCCTACTCATTTCTTCCTCGAGAATTCCATCACTGCTTTTCTGTACTCGTTCAATCATTCAACTGTTTCACTTACATTCTATTCTGTCACCGTGATTTGCTAACTCTTGGCTTACAACACATTTTAAGCCTTTCTTTTACCTTAATCTTCTTGCCATGAATACTCACAACATTGCGCATTGTAGCAAATATCTCAACTAATATATGGAACCACCATTACCACTTATTTGATTCATTAAAGTGACAGATTCCTAAGTTAAAACCACATACTGTAGTCATTGTGTATGTTATGGCCGTCTATATATTCATTCATTCATTCACAACGTTTCGGCCGTGTACCCTTCGGCCTTCTTCGGGTGTTCTTTGTTCTAGAATGTGGAATCACTTCCTCGTCACATCCGTTTTCTTTTACAAGTATGCATTCCAGGAAGTGATTCAACATTCTAGAACAAAGAACACACAAAGAAGGCCGGAGGATACACTGCCGAAACTTTGTCAATAAATGAACATATAAACATAGAACATAACAGAAATGAATCCGACCATACCATACACAATGATTAATAGACCGCGTCTAACAAAATGCTCACATACTCAATTGTTTGTAGAAAAGAAAAAAAAAGTCCGTGGTGCTTCAAACCACCCCGTTGAGGTCACAAGGGCAGCTTACGAAAAACGAAGGCGAAAACAAAATACGAAAGACAAAGATCTGAGTGGGGGTTTCAAATCTGGCAGAAAACGTCGAACGAGGGTTTTCCTCAACAAAACCGAGAGAAACAGTAGATTGTTTTTTGAAGTTGTGAGATGGAGCGTTTATTTATTATTCCACACGTTTTCTGATCTCGATTTCCATCTACCGATACGCATCAGATACTTTGCACCTATCCTGTACAGTAGATTGTTTTTTGAAGTTGTGAGATGGAGCGTTTATTTATTATTCCACTCGTTTTCTGATCTCGATTTCCATCTACCGATACGCATCAGATACTTTGCACCTATCCTCTGTACATCCAGTTAGCATTATGCGTCGCGAATCCTTGTTCTTTCACTTTCGACATATTTATAACATTTTCCTCTTTCATTCTTTCTTTCCCGCTCTCACGCATTTTTTCCTCCCTCCCGCTCTCACGCATTTTCCTCTCTCACGCTCTCACGCATTTTGTATCATTAGGCCATTACAGTCAGTACTCTCTTTTATTAATGACTGCGAAATAAAACGACGGATAACGATAGGTAGGAAAGCATTTGGTATGGATAGAGACATTCTAAAGAGCACCTTGCCAATGTGTCTAAAGCGTAAAGTACACAACGGTTGCATAATACCAGCCATGACTTATGGATGCGAAACATGGGAATTAACCATACGAGCTGAAAACCAAAACCAATGGAGATGGGCTGGCCACCTAGCAAGAAGAGATGATAATAAATGGGGGACAAAACTAACCGATTGGTGCCCATGGAACAGTAAACGAAGTAGGAAAAGACCAGACACAAGATGGAGGGACGAGATAGAAAGGTTTGCCGGTAAGACTTGGCAGAGGTTAGCACAAGATAGGCTGTCATGGAAGGAGATGGAAAAGGCCTTTGTCCAGCAGTGGACATAACGGCTGATGATGATGATGATGGTGATGACTTCCGACTCTTTTCTTTCTCTCTATTATTTTAATAATCTTAAACCGTCTTCCTTTTTTCCAGTTCTCTTCAATCTTGCTCATCATTCTTCCTCTTTCAAACTCTTTCTTTTTGTCAAACTCCAGTCCAAGTCTGGAGTTGACTGTGTTTTTCTACCGTAACAACAACAATCCTCACCTAATTTAGGGAAGTATGCCCGAGTTCCACTTAACCCATACAAAAATGAGACTTGTTTAGTGATCATCACCCAACAAAAGGCGAGAGAAGTAATTTGTTCATTGATCACCCCTTTTTCCAATTTGTAATTGATCACCCCCAACAAAGTATGCTGCCAAAAGACGTTGGTCACATGACTGTTTCTATTGAGTAACTAACCAGACCTGTTTTCTTAATTTCTAGTTTGTGGACTGATAGGAAAATATGTATATTATCTGATTATCCCACGTTATAATTTAACCCATAAGAACCCAAACCTGTTTCTACTTGAAGGAACATTATGTGGGATTCTAGGTAGGCAAATTGACACACAGTCACGTGATTGCACCAAGATGTTCAGTAGATGTCACTTAGTACACTTCATGAGTTAAAATCAAGGATAATATTATATACGAGACTGTGCAGATCAATTAAATTGTATGTGACACCGGTGTCACAGTGGGTTCAATGCTTCACCTTTTTGTCAAACTCCAGTCCAAGTCTGGAGTTAACTTTGTTTGTCTACCGTAACAAGAACAAGAAAAAGAACAAGAACTGTTCGTGTTTTCCGGCACGTTAAAAAAAACGATACATAAAATTAGCACTTCATTACCATGATTTGGAATCACGACGAAGTGGTTGTCATGCGACTCCCTCACCGACTGAGCCAAACTGACAAATCTGACATTCAAAGATGTATGTTAGAAATGCATAAAAGCTTAATAATTTATATATTTTTATAATTTGTATTTATACAAAAGTTGTAGTAATCATCTTCAGTCTGAATATAAGTAGGAGTAAAGTGTGACCCTGCAGTAGCCCGGCTTGTCACTTCTGTTCTCTACATCTCATTTCCTTTATTTCTTACTCCCTTTATGTCTCCCTCTTCGTTTTCCTTTCAATTTCTTTCCTTGTCCTTTTCTAATTTGTTCCTCTCTTTCTTCCATACTCTCTATATAGTCTCTTTATTTCTGTAATTGTTTCCTTTTCGTTCCTCTTTATGTTATCTTCTTCTCTTTCGCTAATTCTTTATTATGAACTTTTGCTCCCCTTCCTTTATCTCGTCCTCCAATCACTTCCTCGAACAGTGAAATACAAAAGGAAGAAAAGGAAAGAGAAAAGTGAAATAAATGAGAAAAAAGGGAAAAGGTGAAGAAAATTGAAAAATTGAAAATAGCTCATACAAATAATAATAAAAATGTGAAAATATAAAATTGGTGTTGAAAGAAACAAACAAACAAAGAAAGGAAGAAAGAAAGAAAGAAAGAAAGAAAGAAAGAAAGAAAAACAAAAATAAAAAAGATGAAATGAAAGAAAGGTAAAAGAGAGAGGAGTAAAAGGAAAGAAAAAGAAACAGAAAGGGAAAGACAAGAAAAAAGAAGGAAACAGAAAGGGAGAGAAAAGGAAAAAAAGAAAGAAACAGAAAGGGAGAGAAAAGGAAAAAGAGAAAGAGACAGAAAGGGAGAGAAAAGGAAAATCTACGTTGTTTAGAAAAGAAAAGAAAGCAAAACTAAGAAAGAAAGAAAATTAATCAGGAAAAAAGAAACAAATAAAGAAAATGAAAGAAAAATAATGTCAAAAAGAAAGCAGACAATAAAATAAAGAAGATTTATTTATTTATATATAATGTCTCTATGGGCATCTCATTATAAAATACTGTCTCGTCAACATTACACAAAACATTACAATAATCACAGAGCATGAACAAATTACACATTGTTATGAATAATGGAAAACACTTCATTTAGATAAATTCACGTGAATTAATTAATTAAAAAAAAATCTTTTACCAGCCCAGTATCGCCATATCACACATCTGCTTGCCATACTTTATACATAATAGCTTAAATTCTTTTAAAGATTTCCTCTGAGAGTTCCCAATACTGACTATTTAATTCATTTTTTATGCCATTTTCTCTAAATGTGTCAATACTATTTTAAAGCTGTTAATACTACTTTTATTCTTCACATATTCAGGCAATTTAATAGATTGACCAAAGAAAGAAAGAGATCTGCAAAAGAAAGAAAGAAAGAATGAAAAAGAAAGAAATAAAGAAAGAACTATCGAAGTACGAAAAAGCCCATAAAAATGTGAAATGTTTTTTTTTTAATTGATTGACCAAAGAAAGAAAGAGATCAGCATGAGAAAGAAAGAAAGAAAGAAACCAGGAAAAAGAAACAAAGAAAGAATGAAAAAGAAAGAAAGAAAGATAGAAAGAAAAGGAAAGAAATGGGGAAAGGATAAACAACGATGGGAGACGATTATAAAAGAAGATAGACCGCGAAAAAAAGACAGAAAGAAAGAAATGTGGGAAAAGGAAGAGGATAAT
>VCCN01006353.1:5006841-5017451 GCA_006491835.1 Architeuthis dux | reverse complement strand
AGAGAGAGAGAGAGAGAGAGAGAGAGAGAGAGAAAGATAGAACGAAAAAAAGAGAACTTCAAGCATTATTTTATATCCTTCGCCCACGAAAGTTCCATATTTAACTGAACTCTGTCTTTGTGTATGTCTTTCCGGCTGTTTGTCTATCCACACGATATCTAAATTTACCCAATAGATTTCAATTACATTTCGTGGAAGAGTGAGAGGGAGATATTTTCCGTGTTTTTCATACATTTATGTATACGCTCATGTCTGTCCATAATATACCTCTAATAGTCATCAGTGAATTTCAATGAAATTCTGTCGAAAGGTGTACAATAGGAAGTGAATAAGTTTGGGAGCGGATCCATACACAATTACCTCCGCTATGTTGTAGTGATATGTCCATACCACATAATATCGCCAAAAGTTCTCAATGAAAGGGTGGACAGTAGACTACGAATAAAATGAATACCTTTGGGGCAGATCCATACTGAATTACCTCCCCTATGTCGTAATTCCAGGATATCTCCACAAGTTCTATGATCTTTTGTGGAAATGTAAACAATGTGCAACGGGAGAAGTGATTAAATGTTGGGGCGGATCCATGCACAATTACCCACCCCGCCCGATAATGGAGTTGGCTGAAGAATGCGCTGAGTGCTTTTTAGTTCATGTTTATGTTATTTTATGTTTTTCCCACAAAGTTACGACCGATCTATTATACGGCCTTCGTTAGGTGTTCTAGCCGTATGGAAAGAGAGGGTCTCTTTTTCAGGTAGTGCAAAGCAAAAACATGTTATTCCATAATGTATAGGTCGGGAGATTCTAATTTCTTTTCTTTGTTAAATAAAGAATTCCATACCATTTTCTTGTTGAGCCACGAAACCCACACCATATTGAAATCCACACTGGTCTGACAAATTGATGATTCTTTAAATTGTCTCACTCTCCATCTTCTGTCTATTATTCAGACTTAACCCCATAAAGGGTTATGCTTGCCTTACTACCTCAACATAGGTTCTACCATACCAGATTTTTCCACTCCTGCTTTGGATATGGCCTATGCTCTTCGAGTCCGACATCAAGAGGACGGCTGGTCTCGCATTTATATTTACTTCATTAGGTTTCCAGACTTCTGTATTTCTCCGAATATATCCTCGATTTAGATCTCGAAATATTTATTTGGAAGGTTTATTCAAAATTCTTTAAAAACCTGAAAAATTAATTATTATGAATGCTTCAAGATTACATAGCGCCAACATTTGTGTCAGGTGAGGGCAGGGGTTTTTCGGAAACGTCCTCTTTTATAGGGGATGTTCATACATGGCAACCCTACACTAACCCATCAAGTTTTCTTTTTTACACTAATAGTAACTGGTGACTTACTGGAGATCTAGCGACAGCAATCTTCGATTTGTTTTTCATTCGATAAAACATTATTTTTGATTGGTATTCATTTCATCTAATAAAAACCAAATGATAATATACCTACTACTAATACTACCATTGTACGTAGAAACATCAACAAATGTGGCGCCGAGCGATTGGTGAACAATTAAGGGTACTTTTAAGTGGTTATATTTTATCTTCTGCCAACCTTAGGGTTCTCGTAGGTCAAGCGGTAGGGCAAATGGTACGGATAACACAGCTTCCTGAAGCAAAAGCGATGCGGGTTCGAGTCTCACCGAGAGATTATCCTTTATTTCAGAGTTTCACTGTTAACTAACGGTCATGTAGACTGACTCTCTGAATAGTTGTCATGACAGCAACTAAAATTAAGATTAAAAAATAATAGTGACAGCAAGTTTAGTCACTACTATACGTCTCTTCTCAGTATTCTGACTTTAGTAATGCTGTCGTCTGGGTAGATTTGTCATCGGATTTTCAGTGCATCCACTGTATTTGCAAAGCCCTTCGGGACTGTTCCAAGCACGATCCTGTATATTGCTAGTATGATCATTAATTTACGTTTAAAATTTCAAAGCAGAGGTGTCTGTGCGCTGTAGCTGACAGCAATTCTCCTCCGATCCCCAGCAGAACCCTTGTGTTTTCGCCAACACTGACCACAGCGATTTGGATTCTCAAACCTCGCTTGGATCTCCAGTTCCCATACTCTCGTTGGTAAGGCTTATAATTTATTATGAACACGACCCTTATCCTCATGTTCCGATGCTGCTTCAGTTTTAGCGCAAGGTCTTAGTATTAGAAACCGTCAACATAGGTTTCTTCAGTTGTTTAAGTTGGTCTGGCTGGCTGACTATGTATGTATGATGTGTACAGATCGCACCAATGCAGGTAAAGTGCTGAAGATTTAAACATTTACTCATTATTATTTCTAGAAACATTACTTTTGTCTTTGTTCTGTTCATCTTAAGCCTACTTTTGTTACATTCCCTATTTAGATGGGTTAACGTTTTTTGTAACTCTTCGGATTCTTCCGATGTGGTGCCCGTGGGACATAAACGCAATAGGAAAAGACCAGACACAAGATAGAGGGATGAAATAGAAATGTTTGCCGGTAAGTCATGGAAGGAGATGGGAAAGGCCATTGTCCAGCAGTGGACTTATGACGGCTTTCTTTTTACCCCCCCCCCCAAAAAAAAAAGATTTTAGTTGTGGGTTCAATTTGCAATTTGAGTTTATGCTAAAGTGGTCCTTTAGTTTGTGTCCGGCAGCATTCATGGTTGTTTTTTTTTGTTGGAAATTCAGACTTTTTATAGTGATCAATCACTGCCCAACAAAAGGCGAGAGAAGTAACTTATTCATTGATCAGCCCCATTTCTATTTTTTTAATTGATAACCCACAACAAGGCATGCTGCCAAAAGACGTTGGTCATTTAACGGTTTCCATTGAGTGACTAACCAGACTGATTTCTTCATATTCTTTTTTTACTTTAAAAAAGAAATCTTTCAATCTGTGATTCGCTGGCAAAGACACAATCTGACAAAACTTTACAATCTGCCTTTGTTTACAACAGCTAGAGTTTGTCTCCTTGTTTGATGGAAAGGTCAGAATCTGGAAATCTTAGAGTAATTTTCTTTTTTATATTTTTATGGGGAGTTTCTGGTTTCCGCTTAACCATTTGTGACCCCTCGCGTCTAATCAGGCATTAAGTACCATTTATGGTGATTTTAAATGAAGGTGGATTCATATTTTGCACAACTCCATTTTGATATTTACCCCATCTTGATAGCCTATGTGGTTGCGAAGATATGGAACATTTAGTTTCAGTTACTTGAGACATTTTCTAACCAATGTTTTGTGAAAATTGACGTTGAAACTATACCAGTATACATTATTTCTAGAGATGCAGTCTCAGTAAAGCTCATTAAAACATGTTTTGGATTATTAAACATTCATATTTTCAACGGGAATGGTTAGATAAGGTATTTATGAAGCCGTTTTTGATAAAACCCGAGAATTGCCAAAAACGACATGCACTAGCTATTTTCAGCTCTAGCTGGAAACTGATCCGTGCTACTTAATACCGGATTCGACGTGCCGGGTCACATTTGCCGACATAGTCGAACCGATATCGCAGGAACAATTTCAAATGGCTATTGATTCTCTTAATGGTATTTTTTCAAAAATATAATCATTATTTGTAATATCATTATCAGCATAGGAGTAGTAGTAGTAGTAGTAGTAGTAGTAGTAGTAGTAGTAGTAGTAGTAGTAGTAGTAGTAGTAGTAATTACTGAGAATTTTGATCTCTAAAAACAAAATCGGATTTGCTGAGTCACTTTGCAGAGATTTACTGAACCAGAAATCCTGTTGAGTGTTGAAGCAGGATGTTGATTGGATGGACTAATATCAAAAGCAGTTTAAAAAAAACGTTCCCAGAAATAGTCCGATTATTGCAGTTTGTGGTGTGAATAACATTATTACTATTGTATCTTTTTTTAAGCACTTGCGTTCTGGTTTCTCTTCAACACTCGATATGAGAATCACAGAGGATTAGCCAGCCTAGAAGTGAATGCAAGACCAAATACAGGCTAAACCGACCTAAGACGATGATGCATTCGCGCATGCGTGTAAAAGAGGAATCGAAAGTAGAAAGCAAATGGTTGTTATCGTCTTGAAATCGATAAAAGAAAGAAAGCAGATACGTTATTCTTGGCATAAGAGATAAAACAAATTAGCAACTTTAATAAATGGAAACATGCAGATTTTACAAGAAGACTACCCGGCAAATTCTGTTCACTGATTTTATCTCATGATATATCTCAGAATTTTAGTTTTAGTTTTATTCCCAGTATTGCAAACATAAATATTGCACTGACATCGTCTGGTTTCAAAACTAGTGCAAAAAAAGAAGCTTTATTTCATGGGACCTCGCTAAAAAGGTAAAATAGAGAGAGCCTAGAATAGTCTATCTGTCTGGCTGATGAATAGAAACCAGAATTTGACATCTCAGCACAAGAAACATGAGGTCTTCTTTTGTCTCGATAGAAAATGGAACTACACTATTGACTTCTCCAGGGCTCAAACCTGGGCGAAGTGCATGGAGATCTTAAGATGTCCAGTCGACATAATCCCCTTCACGGCTGATGTATTCCAAAGAAAAGCAGAGCGCGATAGCTTTGGCATCAGCTTGGCTGCAGAAGCTACCGTGAGGACGTCAAAGTTGGCATCCAAACGCCATATGTAGGCTTCACTCCCTGGTTTGGAATCTGCGTTATCCTCCTGGTTGCCTTCCCAAGGTTAGAGAGCCCAGTCTGTCATGCTGTTTTACCCAATGGAATTAGTGTGAAGTGAACATAAAAAGTCTCGACTGAATTTAGCTACGCCACTCACACCTTCTAATCTCAGCAACTGGAGCGATATTTAGGAATTATATTTAATAAAAATTTAAAATAATATGAATAAATGTTGACAAAAGCAGATGAACTAATTGGATCAAATATAATAGTCAAAATAGGTGGGACAAGCCTTGTTGGATATTTGGGCAGAGGTCACAGATTTGACCCCCACAGGTGTTGAAAGTTGAACAGAATATCGACTGCAGGATGTCGACTGGGCCCCGACCTGTCTGGCGACACCGGACGCCCTCAGAGAGACAGACAGCGTCTGGGCTTGGGAACAGTCTGTCGGCTCTCATTGTCTCTCTCCCACTCTTCACTCTCCGCCATGACACAACATATCTTATGAAATCAAAATATATCCTCATATTTTTATAAACAAGTTCCGAGTCTTCCTTTTTATCCAAGTTCAGAATTTTCCTCCCGCGAACCAAGAGGGCTGCTGCAGGTTTAAACTCCACTCCTACTTTTATTTTGGCTGAAGATGATCACTACAACTTTTCTATTGTATATATGAAGAGCGTGATCCCAAAACGCGATAAACGCCATTTTGAAACAAAAGAAATGTTTTAAATTAAAATAAAAATACAATTCTGGATTTCAATATTTAAACCTTATTACACTCTGTTTATATATATGCAGTCTATAAGGTTGTAATAAGATAAAAATAAACTACAGAATTTCATTTGATAACATATTTTTTTAAGAATGGTGCTTATTGCAGTTTGGAACCATACTCTTCGTATAACAAATAAATTCGTAAATATATAAGACTTGTCAGTTTAGATCAGTTGGTAAGACGGTCGCCGAGCAATCACTTGGTCATGATTTCAAATCACGGTAGGAAAATGTTAATATTTATTGAAAGTGTGGGTCAGTGTTCTAAGTCGCAGTGATGAGACTTCAAATCTGAACCTCATCAGCGAAATTAATGTTATGAGTCAAACGTGCGTTAGAAATGTTTAATTTATTCACAGTCAGATTTTGGTTTGATCTCCTGAGCAGAAATGTTTGGGAAATTGTTGAAAAAGAAGTCAAATTAATTGATCCCTACGGGGAAAAACAGAAATTGAAAATAATGTTTAATGACCTATACTTAGCATCATTGACTCAAATTAATAATGACGTGTAGTTGATAAGTATCAGCAAACGGTTGATGTTACTTTAAGCGTCGTACATTGGTGGTAATCCTTGGTCATACGGGTGTAAAATAATGTAGTTAAACACAGCATACAAAGGCTCCAAAAAGTCATACAAATGTTCTAAAAAGTATAACTATACAGCGTATTGATTAGATATTAACAGAATAATGAAATTAAAAGGCATTAATTTGTTCTTTATCAGAATATTGCGCACCATGAATTCGTTTAGGTACGATGGAAGCAGTACGTGCCAAACTATCGCCTTAATTTCTTTTTGGGTCGCCTCCAGAGATGTTCAACAATCTGAGTGTCTAATAAAGAACAAATTAATGGATTTTAATTTCATTATTGTGCTAATACCTTATCAATACGTTGTATATTCATGGGACCAAGGATTACCATAACCTCTAATTCACAACGCTTAAAGTAACATCAACTCAACAAGCTTGACGTGTAATGTGTACGGATATACGAGGTATGTCCAGAAACTAATCATCCATTTTGAATATCTCGAGAATTGGTTGGGCAGCCTTGATGTAACTTGGCACCCAATCGAAGGCGACCTGACTGCGTAAACATACACTCTCCCGTGGGGCTACTCAGTTGACAGAGAGACGTCATTGTGTGACCGAATCTGACAATTACGCTTTGTGCAGGGTCTTTGGCAAAATATTGCATCACCCACGGATGACAGCCCACCCTTCACCATAGTCCAGATGTGGCTCTCTTGCGACCTTTGGGTTTTTCAAAGAGATTTCAGACCGTGAACGAAATTAAGGAGAATGCGACGAGGCAGCTGATGGCGATACCGAAAAAAGACTGTTTTGAAAATTGGAAGGGTCGTTGCGATAAATCTGCAAAGTCACAAGGGAACTACCTTGAAGGGACCGAGGCTCCATTCTCCTAGGGTGGCTAGTTTTTCGTTAATATTACAAGACTGTATACTCTCCGGACAGACATGGTATATCGAATCATTTCATGAGAAAAAATAGAATAAAGAAAACGGTTGTATGAACAACATATGGGGAATTTAGACTTGGAGAACCAAGAGAAGAGAGCCGACCACAGCCAACATCTAAGACGACGGCCCGACAAAGAATCTGAGAGAAAACGAGTTAACTCAGCTATAAGGTAGATCTGCAACAGTAACACTAGTCAAGAACAAATTCTCTTCAGGCATGTGTTGTGCTGTACTGGGGCTGGCATTCATCTGACCGAAAATCATCCTGCCAAAGTCGGTTTTACCGGACTTCATAAATCTATACACGATATATATTATAAGTACTAAATCTTATCGTAAATACATACCAGATTTACGCTAGATGCCTTTATTTTCATAAATTGTAAACATTACCATAACCCAATCGCAGTATTCTTTACAAACTCTGAAAACAAGTGACCAATCATGGTTCAGTAAAACCTACTTCGGCAAGCTGATTTTCGGTAAGATGAACCAGACCCGGCGTACTGTATGTACCTTTAGATGCTGATTTCGAAAATAAAATCCATTTTCTTGTCTCACGTCTAGTTTTCATGATGAAATGAAAGCTGTATTTTGGCATATAAACTCTATAGAGCACCAAAGCTCAACGTTTTTAGCTTGACCTTCTACATAGTATCTTTTTTGTATATCTTATACATAGTAATTTTGATGTTCTGCATTGGAACGTTCTGAGTGATACAAATCTTGTTTTCATTTAACCTTCGCTTTTATTGCCTAATGTACAGTAGAACTGGAAACAGAACGTGTCAAATAAACGAGATATGCTAACGTGAAACGGACTCGAAATCCGTAATCTGCGTCGAGAATCGATCCCAAAAAGCCGTACAGCAACCTTGATGAGAAGAACATTTCAATTCTGTTGACTAGTGTAATTTAAAGAAAAACCCACTGTTCTCTTAGTGAATGGGCCGATCAGTCATAAACGATATAACACTGGCATCGCAATTAATATCTCTCTCTACTCGACCAAGCAGTTCTAATGAAGCATCATCTTTAACAAGTTCAAAAATGACGGCATATATGTAATATATGGATATACACATTGCACTTTATATAAGTGGATAATAGAGATTTGCATTACAGTGAGCTTGTAGAATATATGGATACACATTGTATTTTATATATGTGGATAATAAAGAATTGCATTGCAGTGAGCTTAGAGAATATATGGATACGCAATGCATTTTATATACGTGGATAATAGAGATTTGCATTGCAGTGAGCTTGGAGAATATGTGGATACACATTGCATGTTAGATACGTAGACAATAGATATTTGCATTGCAGTGAGCTTGGAGAATATCTAGATACATATTGCATTTCATATATGTAGATAATAGAGATTTACATTGCGGTTAATTTGGATAATAGCGTTCTGTTGACCCGAATGGATTTTTATTATTGTTGTTTGTTTTTGTTTTTATTACTTTTAAATATTTTGTTATTGCTCTTTAAATTCAACATTTTATTACGTCATTAGAACATAAAATAATATTTTACTAGGAGAGTGGCGTCCCTTGGCGTCTCTTAGCGTGACAGAGTACAAACACACATTGCTAATTATTATATGTGTGGATTCTTGTTGTGCTTCACTATTTCCGTCTAAATTTCAACTTCCCTTTTCTTACAAGGCCACCATCAGTCGATACCCGGGCTATTTGGTAGGGTTAACTACACTCTCATTTCTCTGGATACAAATTTGATGCTCAGAGACAAAACCACGGACCACAAACACAAGGGGCCCTCGATCAATTCCGTGTGTGAAACAGGCAACTTCATTGCACACACCGACGTCAGAAATACTACCGGCCGCTTTCAGTAATACTTACGTAATATTCATTCGATTTTGTGTTACGATTCAACCGAAAGTAGTATACAGATGTTTATTAAGCTTATATATTTTTTTAAAATAATTCACGCTGCTTACTTTACCGGTGGTAGAATGTATCGACCTAGAGCGACACGATGAAAAGCAACAATAGAGATGAGAAGAAACTAGTCAAAAACCAATAATAAAAATATTTGATCGTGGAATTCATTAAGACTATCAATATTACTAAATGCTAAACGAATACAGGTTTACCCAGGTATACGAAAGTAGAGCGTTCCTATTAAATAAACCCATGTAAGCTGAGAGAGAAGAAGGTGCGCACTGCCTCTATAATGGCTCGCTGCAAAACAAACGTTACAGGAAATATTAAAAATCAGGGGATACCTATGTGGTGTGAAAAATCGGATGAGATAGCTAAAGCTATATGACAGTGGATTTAGCTTCCCCTGGCCGTTTAGTCCCCGTAGTCAAATCGGTGAAGGTGACGTTCATGTTAGATGAGGTCCTTGACCGGCGGTCAGCAAACTACGACCCGCGGGCCAAATCCGGTCCGCTGCCTCATTTCATCCGACTCTATTGAAAATATCACGTCGCATACAAATATTCTTTGTTTTCCTTATCTAGCTTTGGTTAGCGAACAATAACATTCAGTATTGAATAATAGAGTAAAAGTCCCATTTTTGCTGTGGCCTCAGACAAATCAATATTGTATAGATAAAAATGTTTTAACACTATGTATTCCTGCTTTTCTATTAATATACGCAGAATTTGAACCACAACAGATAAATATCCCAAAGGAGAATTGCATAGTTCGCATTGACTGATAATACATGGAAATTTATGTAGGTATATATTCCTATAATGAAAAAGAAACTGCCGACTTCATTGAATATAAGATGTTGCAGGCAAAAGTTCTTTGTTTTCCTTATCTATATGCAGTTCGCGAACAATAATATCAGTATTGAAAAATAGAGCAAACATCTCATTTTTGCAGTGTCCGCAAATGAATCAGTGTTTTATAGTTTAAAATATTTTCCGTAGCCTTGTATGCTCGTTGTTTCATGTTTTATCCGCCTTTGCCCGCAAGACACGAACACATTTCTAATCCGGCTCGCCATCAGAAAAGTTTGCCGACCCTTGTCCTAGTATATCGGTAGTTTAAATCTCGTCGGAGGCTACTGCTTTATTTTTTATTCACACTGCTTTAACAGTCGTAAAATGTATTGATCTAGAGGGTTGTGATAAACAGAGAAACAAAAAGACGAAAATAAAACTAGTCAAAAACTAATAATAATAAGCTTAGTCTTGCACAAGGAAACAGGATGGACATGGGGTAGGTAGAATATATTGCGTTCATCTTTTAAACGAGGAAAGTCGGCCTGACTTGAAAATCAGCTTTCGAAATCGTGGCTTTTTATCTGTTGAGTTGAGGGTCATGAGAAATGCACAACTGTCTCAGCCAGCAATGATTCAACTCTCAGTTCTTAGACTCAACATCGTAAACATTATCTGAAGTTGAACGTCTGGGAACAGACAAGTGCATTGATTCCGCTCAAACAAATACGCGCTTTAAAAAAATCTATCTTCTCTTGGCGGAAGAAGAACCAAGAAGAACATATGCTTACTACTTATAAAAAAATCGCATATGTTTGTAAATACAATTCAGATCATAGCAGCAATGGAGTTAATATTATTCGTCCCTTATAATAGATAAATCCTACTTATTCATCTTCTATGCATAAATACCTCAGCCACATTACCTTGATAACAGACATGCCTATGTTTATATTTCTACTATCTCTCTGTCTCGCTCTCTCTGTCCCGATCTCTCTCTCACCCTCTCTCTCTC
>VCCN01006353.1:4878671-4890241 GCA_006491835.1 Architeuthis dux | reverse complement strand
TGCCACCTGATCCCCCATCGGCCGTTTACTAGCTAGGTCATTGATAAGTTTGCATCCATAAAAAATATACTATGATAATGCCCTAAACAAAATAACAAACTACTTATATTGTGATACTGCCCTATAATACTTATAGCTTGAGGGAGGTGGTGCTTGATCAGCACTCTTTGGAATTATGGTAGAAAGACTGTTTTGTTTTTAAATATCCGAATCAGTTCCATGACAAACAATTGATGAACGTAATTTTACTTATAGTACTATAAGATATAATTCTGGGTAAAAAATAAATTCCCCCGAACATCTCTCATTAACAAATTTGAATAATTGACTTACATGACAAATAATGAAATAAACGAATAAACAGGACATAAAAACATTTCTGTAGGAAAGATCCTTAGTTTAAAAGCATTTTCCGTAGTAACACCCTAAAAGACTGTTGTATAACATCCTAAAAGACTGTAAGACGTATATAAATATAATTTATATAAATATGAAACTTCTATATTAAACTAGAAAACATATATTTGTTTTCGGCAACATCTTCAGTGTTTGAAGCTACACAGCTTTCTAGATTATATATATTAGTAAATATATACACACATACAGTGGCCACACAAAAAATATAAATATAAAATTCGAAATCAAACAAAACAAACAAATGTGTGTCTGGGTTGCAGTTGATTTCCCACCAACTAAAAGACAGAAGAGAGTCATCGTACACCTGGCAGTCAACCACACCTCTAGGCTTTGCGCCAAGGCAGAGTTGGTGTCAATGAAGGCATACTGTTGACTATTCAAGCTTTTTTTGTCATGTTTAGCTGCCTTTGGGCGCTATAACTCTGCTTCTGAGTACCGACATGAGATCGCGTAATCTTACAACTGAACGTTTTAGAAGCTGGTCAGTATTTGGGGAGGTATTCTTCAGTGGACCTTTTCTTCAAGGGAGTAGCTGAGATTCTAGGGTTGTTCATTATCTCACATTTTCGGAGCTTGACGGTATTTACAGAGGTTTTCTTCTTCCTCCCAGTTTCAATTTTTCCCTTGGCAATTCTACCTTTCATCAGCTTTTTTGAGGTCGTAAACTGCCGTAATCACATTCCAATATGTTGCGCCACAAGAATCACAGAAATACATTTCTCCATAGTGAGGGACGCAGTGAAGATCAAACTCATTAGATGCATGAGATTGGTAACAAGCTCGCTACATTACGCGTCTGCAATGATTCAATTATTGTTTTTGTTTCCGGGGCAAATTAACCCCGTGTGTTGCATCCGGCATCTTTTCGAGGTACGGTTCTCTGTTTCTTTCGAAATATTTTTCTCTTACATTCTGTATTATTTCCTTTTTATTTCCTTTTGTTTCGGCTTTGATTGTTTTCTGATATGATGATCCCCATTTGTTTTATCCTGCTGCTTTTTTGTAATGAGATCTTGTCTTTCTTTTTCATTCCCTCTACCCTTCCTTTCCCAAATTCCCTTCCCTCCTGTTAATTTTTTAAATTCTTATTTTTAAAGTTTTCTTTTTCCTTTTTCTTTCCTTTCAATTCTTGCAACCCTTTTTTATCTTTCTTCATTCATTCATTCATTCATTCATTCATTTAATCTGTGTTTCTTTCTTTTAAACTTTAGTTTAAATGTTCCTTCTTCTGTTCAGAGTTTCTTTATTTCTTTATATATTTCTACCTTTCTGTCTTTCTACAACTCTTTTTTCTTTCTACATGCTTTCTTTCTTAAGATAGATAGAGAGCTTAAAATGTATTTCTTTTTTTCTTTGTTCATTTCAACCTTCCTTCATTTTAGCGATTGATTTTCCTTCATTCGTTTCCTTTTCTTTCTTTCTTTCTTTCTTTCTTTGTTTTCGTTTTTTCATTTTCTATTTTAATTATCCCCCTTTTCCTCAAATCATTATTTCAACATCGCTAACACCGATGCCGGGCTGATATTAATAAATGTATTTATACTATTCTGTCGGATATGAAATTATCCTTGATTTCATACTCATAGGGAACCACTGCATATTACGTGCCTAAAAATACGATCGGTTAACAATAAGGAGGCAAGCGAATGTGTATGTTTCAAGCCGCTGTCTTTCCTTGAGGGCGCTGTTAGCTCAGTGGTTAAGAGAAGGACAGGTTGCTGCCAGGGTGGATGTGGTTTCTATCCACGCACATCGCTCGTTTCTCTATTTATGTATACAATCTAAGCCCCCCGTTTATCAATCGCAAACACCGATGCCGGGCTGATATTGGTTCCCAATTAATACATGTCTTTATAATTGTCATATTCTGTCGGATTTAAAATTATCCATTCCTTGATTTCATATATATTTATATATTTTTCAAACCTTTCTCTCTCTTATTTTGTCAAATCGTTCCTATGTTATTCTCTTTTCAGTCAATCTTTATCTCATTTACTCTTTTGTTTCTCTTTTAACCCATATTCTTTGATTGTTTTTCCTCTGTTCTCTGTTTCTTTCATTCCTATTTCTTCGTTTCCTCTATTTTTTCCCTTCTTTTCTCTTGTTTTCTATCTCGCTCCCAGCTACGCTCTTTCTTTATTTCTTTTTTCCGTTCACCTTTCTTTCTTCCTTTCTTATCCCATTTTCTTTATTTTTTTTAGTTCTTTCTCTCTCACTTTTCTTCCTCTCCTCCGCTCTGTCACTGGGTTCCATTATTTCCCGAATTGTCTCTCTGTTTCATACATCATAAATAGAAAAATGCACAAATATTCGCACGAATACACATACATACACCCAAACACATTTTGTGTATTTTTCAGGAATCACCTCCAGCATTTGTGATTCTCTTCTGCTCTTCCAAATGTTTAGTTAATAAAAACATTTCTTTTCCGGCTCCTAATCTATTTTCTAACCACGTTCAACGCTGCTTTCTGCCTTTATATTCTCCACATACATTTCGTTTAAGTTTTTCACATTTAAATTATTTCATACATCAAGATTTCAATTTTATTTTATCAGAAACCGTCAACCAAAACTGTCACCAAAACTGTCAACATTGGTTTCTTCAATTTTTAAGTTGGTCTCGTGTTTACAGGCTCCAATGGAGCTGAAGATTTAAACATCCAGTCCTTACTCTATGTAGAGAAACTTTCTTTTTTGTTTTTTGACGCCCCACCGCCGAATAGGTATTTAGTGGGTGGTTCAATTTGCAATGTAAGTTTATGCTATCTCGATCCCTTAGTTTCTGTCCGTCAACATTCACGCTTGGTTTTTGAAAATTTGGACATTTTTAGCGATCACTGCCCAACAAAATTCGAGAGAAGTTAACTTATTCATTCATCACCACTTTTCCCACTGTTTTAATTGATCACCCCCAACACGGCTTTCTGCCAAAAGACGTTGGTTACGTGACGGTTTCTATTGAGTAACTAACCAGCCCTGTTTGACATGTTTTTCAGTTTCATTGAAAATTCTGCACCATTTTCTTTCTATTTTCATTAGATTTCTTTTATTGCCATAATTTTCAGATGTTCCTTCGTTCGTCGAAAATTCTCCCATTCGAATAGCAAATAATATTATCTTTTTTATGCGCTTATTGGGGTGATTTAAAGTTTGAGATTTCGTTCTTCTTATATGGTTTTATATCCTGGATTGTCTGATGGCAACCCAAAGATATTCGATTATGGCTACCGTCTTTTACGATCAAATCACGTTGAAAACTTCGTTTCTCATTCGATCATCACAGTTGAACAACGCCGCGATTGTTTGGGAACACCAGGTATCGAACGCGGCTTCCAAGAGGAGTCTCGCTAGAACATCGATCTTGTAGGTCTTACTACAGGTCTTACATTGTTTGCACCACAAATACCGCTTTGTGCCAAACCAAATTAAGCTTAGTAAATAACTGTGATTGAATGCCTCACACTAGAGTAGTTGTTTGCAAGCTCATTACCTTCTCCCTTACTACTGTAGAGATTGTGATCCTTACAAGGTGCTTCACGCTTATGGCTTTGGGCCAAACTAAGCTAAGCTCAGTAAATATTGATTATGGCTCCCACCTTTAAAATATGGATATTTATTGAAAAAATGATTCCTATGTAAATATTGATATTTCAACAGCCATCAAATCAAATCCTGAATTTGGAGAAAATGGAAGACTCCAAACTTGTTTATAAAAATATGAGGATATATTTTTATTTCATAAGATACACTGTGTCGTGGTGGAGAATGAAGAGTGGGAGAAAGATAATGAGAGCCGATAGACTGTTTCCAAAAGGGGAACTGGCCCCGTACAACCAAGTCCAGCTGGTGTCTGCCTCTCCAATGGCGTCCCGTGTCTCTCTCCCAGCATAGGCGGTCTGTCTCTCTGCTTTTATCGGGTACGAACACCCACGCTGATTTTCCAACACGCCATCTTCAATCAGGGTCAGTATCCTGTTTATGACTTTTCAACACTTGTGGGAGTCAGATATGTGACCTCTGCCCACGGCTGCCCTAATATCCAAAAAAGTGAAAAACCAAAGAAACAATTCGACATAAAACCTGTCTTGGTTATCGACCTAAATTCAAATATAAGTAGTTAGAAGGTATACGTTATTACAAAATATTGATGAATCGCCCTCTGTTTGTCTGACGAACCGTGATATCCAAAAAAGGCGAGTATATAGGATTTCAATCGGTTGAAAGAATTTGGTTGTAAAGATTGTTTTACCAGGAAGTAATATTGACAAAATATTCGCCCTCTCTTCACCATTAGTCATCACATTTTCACCAATGATTCTTTTTATTCTAGCTTTATTATTCGATCAGATTCCAAATTGTGTCTTATTATTTGTGCGTACAGCAATAATTAGGAATCTACTATCATATTGGGTTATACTAAACTGAAGGTGATTTGAAGAAACGAAGTCCTTTCCCATCTCCTTTAATGACGGCCGCGATTGTGCTAACCTTTGCCATGTCTTAATGGCCAACCTTTCTATCTCATCTCTCCATCTTGTGTTTGGTTTGCCCTTTTCCACGGGAACCAATCGGTTATTATTTTATTATTTTGCTCCATCTGTTATCATTACGGCTTGCTAGGTGCCCCGCCCATCTCCATTTGTGTTGCTTAATTACGTGTACGATATCCTTCACCATGGCCCTCTCTCTGATCCATGTTGATCTTTTTCTATCACTAAAAGTTATCCCAAGCATTGCCCTTTCCATGGATCTCTGTGCGATTCTTAGTTGGTTACCTGTTCGTTTTGTTAATTTCCATGTTTCGCATTCATAGCTAGTATTATGCATTCATTGTATAATTTACGCTTTAAGCACATCGGCAAGGTGCTCTTCAGTATGTCTCTATTCATACCAAATGATTTCCAGTCGATCGTTATGCGTTTCTTTTTATTTCGCTTTCTTTTTCTAACTTTATTACTTGTCCTAGGCAAATGTATTCGTCAACCTCTTATAGAGCTCCACCCTCTATTTGTATGGTCGTTTGGGGGATTTTATCGTTGAACATTACCTTTGTCTTTGTTCTATTCATCTTTAAGCCTACTATTTTACTTTCCCCATTTAGATCCGTTAACATGTTTGATGTATATACGCACTAGTATTTAAATTCCTGTTTTCAAGAGGGGAGGATCTGATGACTGGAATTGCAATATTTCGGAAACACTATAGAGTCTAAGATCATAGAGATTTATGCATATAATATGAATCTACGGACGTACATGTCTGCTGCGTGACTGATAATTTAAACCCAACATTGTCCTTCTATAAAAATAAACGACTATCTCTTCCATTCATAACACTATGAGGAAAATATTAACAAATAATAGAATAATATCAAACTCAAAGACGCATCGTGTTTGATAATCAAACATCGATGGCATAAAAATATGTTGTAGTTTCTTTTAACCTTTTTGAAGAATTGTATTATTTCATTCGTGACTAAAAGGTAATGTCAGCACTAGACAGATGATACTATCAGATTAGAGGTCTTATAGAATCCAGGATTTTGAAAGGCCTGACCTTCCACTATTCCTCTACCTTCTCTCTCTATCCCCCCTCCCCCTCTCTCTCTATCAATTTAGATAGATATATCGTCACATTGGATCAAAAAGGCCGTATGTCCACTTTTTGGGAAAATAACATTTTTACATATTTACAAATGTTACATCAGTTTCTTACTTCAAAACAAACTTATGTCCAAATACACTCATGAAAAGGTTATCATATCTGGAGATACTGACTTTCACTTAAAGTAAATCAAATACAGAAGCTTGTGTCAAAAAGGCCTTAACTCCAAGTGCATTGATTCAAGAAAGCTGTATGTCCACAAAACTGAGCTGTGGAAAGAGTGCAAAATTATCAAATAACATCGTTAGTCATCTTTTCTATTTTTTCTGCCATCAAAATATAAATGTTCAAAATATTTAATGGCTCATATCTCAAAACCATAAAAATGGACGTAAGGCCTTTTTGATCCAATGCGACCATATAGAACAATTATAGCTGGGTATCTGCTGTTGTTGACTTTGACCAAATGCATGGATTCTGAATGGGGTAAAATCGATCTATTCTAGTAATAACCATGTTTAAAAGATCTATGATGTGTAAGTAATATGGAGGACTATCACGTAAGAATTACATGTTCTTCCTCATTGTAATTAGTCATTACTTCAAGACTTGGTTGCTTTTACATGAAGGTTTTACGTGCAAAGTACATGGTATGAAACAGATTCCAGGTGACAACATATGCGCTTTTTAAAAATGTATTTTTATTAGATGAAGTATTATTAATCATTAGTTTAATTTTTAAAATTTAGCCACCGATCGGAGTGACGGATGGGTTACGGGTGTCATTTGGACTTATTGGTTGAGTCTTGGTGGCTCAATGGGTAGAGCATGCTGGCGTAAACTGTCCTCAGTCCATAAGTGTATGGGTTCAAATCACACCTATGGCTTATTCTTTATTTTCCGATCGATGCTGTTTGCTCACTGCCGAAGGTAATCGCTCTGTGGAAAGGTTAAATTAAGGTGATGGTAAAAAGTAGTCATACAATGTAAAAAATAAAAATAACTAGCATTCCAAGGGAAATTATGAATCACCCATACCCATATATGTTATGTTGGGGGTGATCAATTACAAATTTGGAAAAAGGGCTGATCAATAAATAAGTCACTTCTCTCGCCCTTTGTTGCGCTGTGATCATTAAAAAGGGTATGAATTTTCAAAAGGCAAGCTGCCACAAACTAGTGACCAATTTAGCATCAACTTACATTGCATATTGAACGCACCCCCTCTAAAAACCTATTTTGGAGGGGAATTTTCAAAAAACAAGTTTCTACTATGAACGGTTAGGGCTGGGCAAAGTCCGGATACATAGATAGATACATATATACATGTAAATGTGATTAAATGTGATTGTTTTAGAGGGAGTTCAATATGCAATGCAAGTTTATGCTAAGTTGGTCACTATTCTGTACCCGCTCGTTTTTTGAAAATCCAAACCGTTTTAAGTGATCGCAGCCCAACTTCTTAATTGATCACCCCAGCACACCATATATGGGTTGCGGTGATTCATTATTAATTATTCACCCTTTTCCTTACATCTCCTGTTTTCCTAATCACAGATTATCCACTTTTTTCTAATTATTTAGTTTCCTCAATTTCAAACTATTTTTTCACTCACTCTTCAATATTCATTTATCCTTTTCGTCTCTTCCTCGCCTCACACCTACATCTGTTTACATGCGCCAGCATCTGTAGTACCGATGACCGTCACTGACTCACTGACTGCTGACTGACAGGCCGACATACCGAAACACTCCCACTACTTCTCGTTTACTCCCCCTCCTCCTGTATATGTCTGAAAAAGCAAGAGAAAGAACTCGTGTTAACTACGTCTTTGAGAGCAAGTCGTTGAGGTGTTGTATTGACAGATCGATCTCATTTGACAGTAATCCAGGATGGCAACCCATGAGATCGAACTAACGCTTCTATGGTCTGGTTTTCAGGCTTGTTTCTCTCTTTTTTAATGCTTCGATTTTCTTCTAAAAAAGAAAAAAATCTTTTTTTCTGTTCCTTTTCTTTATTGCTTTGCCGAGCATTCATTACTTGAAAGAAGCACGTGACCCCAACTTCCGCCGTGCGTTTCACATGATCATTATTCCCGCGCTTTCAAGAAGTGCTGTGCTTCGAGATTCCAATAAAAACCCAATGTTGGCATCTAAAAATGACCGCTGGCTGATGGCTAAATTGGTTCATTTTCTTTAAATTTCCCATTGCTTTAATCTTTTCTTAGAACCTGTCCCTTCATTATCAGAGACCCTTAATGGCCTGACACGGCATCACAATCAGTTGAATTGCATCCTCATTATAACGTGGCAAAGGCAAAAACCATGAAGACTTTTCTTTTCACCAAGAAAATGCACGCTGTATAACAAAAACATGTATTATCATTAACACAGATTCTTGTATATAGTTGTAGTCACACTTAAATGTGTATAAACTCAAATCAATTGGGAGGGCATTGCAGATTATGCAAGCACACAAATGTACCTAAGAGTTCGAAGATACTATTGTATCGAATTCCTATGTTACGGAGTTGCAGCTATGAATATCATTTTCAGAAAAGTAGCTTTCATTAACATGAGAATGTCGTCTGCGAACAGAAGTAGAAAATCCCTTCCAGTTTGCTCACCGAATAGATTTATATACTGATCTGTGCATCTAGATCCCGGTAAATTACTGAGAATTACATTTGGCACACGTAGAACATTTTTCGGAGTTTTAAGAGAATCGGATTATTTACACAAATCAGAATATTAATCGGAATTTGAATATAAAATAAAACAATAAATATGAAAGAATGCTTAGCTTTTCTTCTCGTAATGAAGTTATATAATATATACTGTGGGGGCGCATTTAGACCTAGTGTTTAAACCTTTTATTTTGTGAGTGGCGCACATCCGCCACTGGATATAGTCAACATTAACATGAAGCAATAATGATACCAACAACAGATACTGAGTTGAAGCTGTTGTGTCTGTCTGTCTGTCTGTATGTATACGGCCAAATCGCGTTGGATATACCGGTTCTCGTAAGATCACCGAGGTTAAGCTACGTCGAGCCTGGTCATTACCCAGATGGGTGACCGTCTGGGAATACCAGGTTCTGTATGCAGCAACAGGATTCTTCTACGGCCGTCCCGCCCATGCTCTGCCGGCGATTAACGGAACATCTTGCCAAGGTAGGGCCGGACTGCTTTGCACCTGGTCCCTTTCTGAAGTATGGGCTGCTCCACGGAGGACACATGCAAGTGTGCTCTCCTCGGAGCCGCCATACTCGTGCCGAGTGGCAGCGATCATCTATGTACACCAGCCTTAATAAATAAGACGAGGATATGAAGCCAACGAAAACAATTTCAATACTGCCTGCCGAACATAATGTTATTTCAGTTTCACATCAGTGTTTTCTTCCGAAGAGAAGGAACCCCCAATCCCTTCCTATGCACCGCTGAAGCAGACACGTGTGTAAGCACTGGAGAAAACAATGGAAATCTGATAATCAAAAGGTCGATACCTTAGCGTTTCTACGTGCATTCGTGCATTTATAAAATGTAATAATCAAGTCATTCAAGTTTATTTGCCCATTGCAGTTATTAATTTAACCTTGTTTACGACAAGGCACCAGTAGTAAATGAAACAATAATAATCGTAATTCATTATACGATCAATGGCCTGCAAGAGCTGTTTCTCCAACATCGCTCTAAGCCAGGTACTTTTGATATTTAAAAAGTTTAGCCAAGTCTTTTACAGCACTACAATAATGAAAGACCTATGGAGGATCGAAATCACTATACTATTTAGTGGTCTGCAAGACTGGCTTGTTAGAAAAAAAGCTTTGTTCTCTCTTGAGAATCGAACTTAATACAACAGCAAAAGTCTGCAGGGTTAGCGTGTAAACCAGCATTTTACAACACTTTGGTGCCCAATTGGTGTGTAGATATTTATAAAGCTTATGACAAACCGGCACGCAGAAACCACAGTGTAGACTCCTATGGGGGATCAAACTAACACATGGCCTACAAGTGTAACTCACAAGCTGTCGCTCTGCAGCAGGTGCAATATTTGGTAATTTTTCATGGAAATGTATATATCAGGGTTTGGCAAACCTGTTTGCAGGCAGGTCGGATTAAACATGTTTTTATATCTTGCAAGACCTAGGTAAATCAAAAGTGAAACAATGATCCCAGACAGCAATGGAATCTAAATTAAATTACTTTAATATGTTTTCATTATAATAATTATATCATATTCAAAGAAGTCGTCCAGCCAGATGAAATGAGGCTGCAGGTCAAATCGGACCCCCGGGCCTTAGCTACCCAACCCATGGTCTATATCAATTGTTGAGCTAAACAATTAGTCATTAATATTTAATTAAAAGCAATCGACCATTGCAAGAAGGCAGGAGTTACTTTCCAGTATGAAATAATCTGTTCATGACGCCATCAACACATGTTTGTAAACAACACAAACACACTGTCTACTGTTTATCGGCCTTCCTCTTGCGAATGTCTTTGGCATTGAAGTCGCTTGCTGCTATGTTTATTGGTGCCAAAGACGTCTTATCTACAAAGCTTGGCCGTGGATTTATGTGAAGTGAGATAACTATTGGCAAAAAGATGTTTTCGATTTTCCTATCACTGAAACGTAGATAAGCCGGGGGAAGAAACAGGCGACAAATAAATAAATATTAAGCAGGCAACTTTTCGAAATGGAGAGCAAAAGAAGGAATAGGGTGGTATTAACAGAATAGAGAACATGAGAAAATCCCGGGGAGACGAAGAAGAAATCACTTACAAGTAGAGAGTAAAAGCGAAATAGTAAACAAACATGGCTGCTGCAGTGTCAAACTCCACTGCTACTTATATTCCAACTGAAGACGATTATTGCAACGTTTGTATTGTATATATAATAAATAAATTGTCAGTTTGGCCCAATTGGTAAGAGAGTCGGCTATAGTAAAGTATTGGTCGGGATTTCAAATCACTTTAGGGAAATGTGAATTTTATATATCGGTTCGGTTTAACATGACAGGATACACAAACAGTGAGGAGCTTGGATGAGGTTTGTTCTTGTTACGGGTGAAAACAAAGTCAAGTGCAACTTGAACTGGAGTTTGAGAAAAGTGAAGAGATAGAGAGAAAAATATACATGAATGGACGGGGATTTCGACTGTATAAAATAGTAAGTCCGAAGAAAGGTTTTCAGAGAAAGGCTCAAAAATGTAACTATATTTCTGAGAGAACTGAGAGAAGAAATAAGAATATTCGTAAAAAGAGAAAGAAGAGATTGAAAGAAATAGAATGAAACTAGCATTCCAATGGAAATTATGAATCATCGCCACCCATATATGCTTATTTTTACCTCGTAGATTAAGCAGTGGTGGTGGTAAAATTAAGTTACCTTGATGAAAATGCTTCCAGTAAGGTTTGAACCATAAATTCGGCCGGACACAAACTCAAGTCGCGAAGCTGAGTATTCTGCATTTTACAAGAAAACCCAGTCCAAAGTCTATGGATTGTGGAATTAATTTTGGATGGATGTATATATATATA
>VCCN01006353.1:4828338-4839771 GCA_006491835.1 Architeuthis dux | reverse complement strand
AACCGTCCGAAGAACCATTTCAATATATGACCCTTCTCAAAACTATAGAAAATATCTATAGCTTAGTTTAGTCTATTGCAAAACCAGTTACAAGTACATCATAATATATTAGTTGCTTGGGTCGTTGGCGGCCTTAAGTTTAGACCAGATCTAGATATCAGTTTATAGATTCGATGTTAAACCATCTTTCACCAGTATATCTAACACCATATTCCCTAAGGTTAGGGTTCTGGTGTCCATTCGTACTGTACCAACAACACATAAACCGGGAGTCAACACATTAAAATCCAATCGAGTGGATGAAATAAAACAGGCTACAAACGTAGGAGTCTCTGGCTTTTATCAGTCTGCTTTGAAGTGTGACTGCAGTTGATTGCTGGCAAATCTTTAATAATCATCTGAGACGCACGTTTATATATGGGAGACAGGACAGAGAAAATCAAGACGTTCTCCCTTATAAATATTTATGCACCCTTGGGTAATTACAAAATATAAAAATATATAGAAATTTAAAGAAAACCTTGTCTCGATTTTTTTCTTGCCGTTGTCTGGAATTAATTGGAAGAAACCGACGACTCTTTTACCCCTCCTCCTATCTCTTGTTTTCCTTCCAATAGGACTCATTCTCAACTCTCTCCCTTTCCCTGTCTTAGGTTCTCTTCCATCCTCGCCTTTTCTCTCTCTTTCTTTTTCTCTCTGTCTTTCCTTCAAAGTAACAGGGTTTCATTTATTTATTGAGTGAATTAATTAACGTCTTCTGTACTTCGAAAAAAAAGCTTTTTAATCTCACTGTTTTTTTCTGTTTAAATCTCCCAACTTAAGTCAGTTATTTAATTGGGATTTTATTTTTAATCATTAATTTGTAATTACTGACTGACGAGTGTTGTATCCAGAGGCATCTAAGACAGCTATTGGATGTTGTTTTTATTTCTGTGTGTCTAGTTGTTGCAGACAGCATTACTCTTTCTTTAGTAAAGAGCATTTTACACTATGCAACTTGTTTTCCAACGTTCCTGTGTTCCTGGGTAATAAGCGTTATTCTTTGATTGGTTGTGTGTAAACATTATTGAAAATGTCAATTATTCCCTTCAAAGTTTTTTTTTTCTCTTTTTCTGGTTGGTTAGAAAAGATGACTGACCAAATTACAACTCTATTCAGCTGTAATGATTGCAACACGATTTTTGTTCCTGGGTAGTGAGTGTTGTTTTCTAATTGCTTATGTGTAAAAAGTAAAGAACATGGCTAGTATTCCCTTCAAACTTTGCTTTAGTGGCCAGGACAGTGATAATTTGAAATCTACTTATTTTCAATGTGACAACGGGCAACTTTATATATTTTTAATCTCATAAAGTAAGAACAACAATTATATATGAATATCACAGTCCTGGTCACAAAAGCAAAGTTTGAAAGGAATAATAGCCATTTTCTATACTGTTTACGCATAAGCAATTAGAAAATAACACTCACTACCCTGGAACCAAAATCGTGTTGCAATCATTACAGTTGAATAGAATTGTAATATGGTCAGTCATCTTTCCTAACCAACCAGAAAAAGAGAAGAAAAAAAAATTCAAATTAACATACAGTTCATTTAAATCCTTTCCGCGGAGTATCTCGCTGGTTATAAATAACGAGGATTCAGCCTTTTCAGTAATCAGTTGGTTCGCTTCCAAATCTACACTGAATGTGTTTAAACCAAGGCGATCCCTAACTATTAGGCCTAGCAACTGGGGTCTCCGGCTGGAGGTGGTAATGGCATTTTTTGATGATGAATATAGCTGCTGCAAACGAAGGGGAAAGGAGACCTGTGAGTTTTTTCACATTTTTTCACAGGGTCATGTTATCTGTTGATTATGTCTATTTACTTGTACACACACACACACACACACACACACACACACATACACACACACACATGCATACACGTACTCACATACGCACGCACGCACACATTCTACGTTTGCGCATAATTTATGACACCGTAATGTTATATACTGCCAAGCCTCTTTTAGTTTTCTTTTATGTTTTACAACGTTTCGGCTGGCTTATTCTGAAACATCTTGAGGTGAATTCTGATTTGATTTTGCATTTGCACTCTCTAAAAATCCAATCAGTAGGCTAATGGTTGAAATTAATATCATATGGGGGACAGTAATCAAAGGAATACTATTAGTTTTCGAAAGATTGCGAAGTAGCAACAGACTCTGCGCTGGCGATAGTTCATCTGAAAGAATTCGGAAATTAACTAGAACACAAGAACTGGGTAGTCACGTGACCAATAACCTTTGGCTGCATGCTGTGTTGGGGGTGATAAATTAAAGAATTGGCAAAAGGGGTTATCAATGAATAAATTATTTTTCTCAACCTTTGTTGGGTTGTGATCACTAAACAAACAAGCGTGAACGCTGCCGGGCACAATTTAAAGGACCAATTTAGAATACACTTACATTGTTAATTGAACCCCCACTGAAAACCTATTTTGGGGAGAAATTCTTAAAAACAGAAAAATGGTTTTTCTATACATAAATAGTAAATTTTAAAATTTTCATCCCAGGGGTAGGTTACCTATGGGCTAGATCCGGTCCGTGAAGAGATTCTCACAGGCCCTCGAGCATATATTAGGATACTATGCACACTTTTTATGTTTTAAAAATGTTTCGTGTCTTTTTAATAGATTCGAAAGATGCCTTGATTGAAATAAATTGTGACTAAATTGAGTTCTTTGATTACTAATTGGCACGCGTTATTTATTGATTACAGGCAAATACAACTAGATGTATTTAAATGGATCATTCCCATATTTCAAGTTGTTTTTTGTGGCATTTATCTGGCCCGTTATCCTCTCAATCTTATACGATCCGTCCCGCCGGAGCAAAAGGGTTGCCGACCCCTGCTCTAGCTCCAATGGTGCGACCTGTACGCGTGATACAACATAGATAGCCAGACAGACAGCCAGACCAATTTAAACACTGAAGAAACCTATGTTGACAGTTTTAGCTGATGGTTTCTAACAGTCAATGAATACTAATTAACGACTGCTCATCTAGAAATATTCGAGAGAATATAAGCTACGTATTGCACACCACATTGCCTTGTCTGGTCACAGACATCAGAATTACGTTTATTCAAGTACTTATAAATATTTACACATTTTTCCTATATTTAGAACCAGATTAAGATCACCCCTCTCTTAATATAAACCTCAAAAACTACAATTTATTCTTAGGACATCAGACTTGAGATATCACTAATCGGATTTGCGCCACAGGCTCCTTTTCTGCAAAGGTTCGGTCTAAATATACTGGAAAGGTAAGAATACTAGTCCGAATAACTGAACAGATAGCACGCGCACACTCCCTAACGCATGTATATACCGGCACGTCTTGAAAGGAGTGAATGATTTTGAACCTGATTAAAAGATTGTCCAAGGGCTTTAGTTGTTGAATAGCATAACATTGACTTTAGCTTGGAAATAGTCTGGGATACGTGGATTGTGAAGTAACTTTGATAGAGAAATCAGTGTCTTTTCGAGACGCATAACGATAGGTTGGAAGCATTCAGTATGAAAAGAGACATTTTGAAGAGGACCTTATCAATGTTCCTAAAGCGTAAAGTATACAACGGCTGCATAATACCAGCCATGACTTATGGATGCGAAACATGGAAATTAACCAAACGAGCTGAAAACCAACCCAGAATAGCACAGAGAGCCATGGAAAGAGCAATGCTAGGGATAACCCTAATAGATAGAAAAAGATCAACACGGACCAGAGAGAGGACTAGAGTGAAGGATACTATACAACTAATTAAGCAGCAAAAATGGAGATGGGCTGGCCACCTAGCAAGAATATATGACAATAGATGGGGGAAAAGACTAACCGATTGGTGCCCATGGGACAGTAAACGAAGTAGGAAAATACCAGACACAAGATGGAGGGACGAGATAGAAAAGTTTGCCGGTAAGACTTGGCAGAGGTTAGAACAAGTCATGGAAGGAGATGGTAAAGGCCTTTGTCCAGCAGTGGGCTTATAACGGCTGCTGCTGCTGCTGCTGCTGATGATGATGATGATGATGATGAGGTAGGTAGGAAGAACAGGTGTATTAATATAATTAGAGTTTGCAAGGGGTCTAAGAGCGTACATTAAACGATGATGGTCCCATTTACTTGACGTTATGGTTCAGAGCAAGCCACACAAGGAAGGGGCACACGTGTTCTCACCACGTCTCATGGTGGTGGGTGGCGGCATCGTTCTATCATCGACCGCGCACCTTTATCTCCAGGATTATCTTCCTGTGCTATCAAATTCTCATCTTAATATACTTTTCGCTAAAGCGCTAGCCTATATTGACTTTATCGGCTAGCGTAAAGGCGTTAGTATCATATCTTTATCTTCGAGTCTTATCTTGGTTCTCCTTCGGTGTCAAAACTCGTCTCTTATCCGCACGTCGGATGCTGTTCCTGAATACCTGTGTTGTTGTTTTTACCTTTTCTAAGCAAAGATCTAAATTTCTGTTTATATCTCGAAATGTGTTAGGTAGTTGTAAATGCGACATACTTAGTGCACTGTTGATGTATGGGAAAATGATATGCGTATTTCTAGAAACTAAGTGTATATAGATAGTTATTGGCTGAACTGAGCTTATTTTTACTATAGCTATATTCATGAAATTCATGAAAAACATAGAATGGATCAAAAGCACTGAAAATGGATTATGAGTTCAGAATGCTGTCAATTATAATAAGAACACAAACACACGTATACGAGGCGCTACACACAAGTTCAGAGAATTCAACCATGGAAAAACCTCTTACATTAATACCAGGAGTCCATCATCTCTATCGACGTAGTCCTCTTATCTGGGGTTTGCACATTGGCTCAAACGGTACTGCTTGAAAAAGGTAGCGGCAAAAGTCCGTACTGCATACGGTTCGTGGACGTTGTTGAAATTAACGATTTTGGGGGTAGCAGCAGATAGATAATGATGAACTTTAAATATAAAAACACAGGTAAACAAATGATATTTTATAAAGATTTCAAGGGGAAAACGTTTTCTCCCTCGAGTTTGACCGATAAAAGGGTAAATAAAAAACCTTCCCCACGAATTTTGACCCCTAAAAGACTTCCTATGTTCACTACTAAAAAGGGGGAAAATAGCCCCCCCATTTTGACCGCTAAAAAGGGGAAAAACTACACCCCTACCCGATCTTGACCCCGAGAAAGTAAAAAGAAATCTCCTATCGGTTTTGATTCTTATATGGGAAGTCCCTGAAACGTGAAAAAAGCCGGGAAAAAAATCCCCCTACACGATGTTGACCTCTGAAAGGGAAGAACAAAAGCGCCAACCCGATTTTGACCCATGAAAGGGAAACAATCTCTCCTCTCTATGATCCTGACCTCTAAAACAAAAATATATTTTGACCCCTAAAAGGGAAATATTGTTTCCCCTCACTTTTGACCCATCGCGTTTGACTCTTAGCTAGATTACCTTTTTTTTCCTCTAACGCACATATAGACAGTATTTCACTCCCGTACATATAAACGTCCCATCTCTCTCTCTCTCTCTCTCTCTCTCTCTCTCTCTCTCTCTCTCTCTCTCTGTGTCTCTCTCTCCCTCTCTCTCTCTCACACACACACACACACATATATTATGGACGGGAGAGAGAAATAGAATGTGTATATGTGCTTCTTTTCTCCTCGCATTTCATCTACGCATGTTTTTCTTACTTTATTACAAAAGCAGACAACATCGTAAAGATTTAATGTCGTGTAAATAAACACAGCTTTTCTTCCTTATTCTATTTGCTCTCGTCTACGCATTTGTTTGCATTTAATTTCTTTTTAATTTTTAATAGTTAAAATAGGAAATCTGTTCTTTTAAATACTGTTTGGCCTTTTTAAATGAAATGTGTTACTATTATGTTCGTTAAATTCGACCTCATTACTTAATTGTACTGTAAATAAAAATTGCTTTTCCTCTTAACCTCTCTTCGCATTAAAACTATTTAAAACATATTTAAAACAAACACATTAGAAATTAAAAACAGGTTGTATGAGAGAGTGAGAATGAGAATATATATATATATATATTCATTCATTCATATATATGTGTATGTGTGTGTGTGTATGGGTGCTTGAAACTTGTTATACTTACAACAACATGTACAAATGGATTGTATATATTAGATGGTCAAAGAATGTTTGCTGATCGTTTGGGGTAGCATCGACATTGCCAGAAGTATTCAAGCCAGGATTCGAATCGCAATCTCGTTGCCGTGAACAAAACCTGTTATTCTTCGACAGGATATTGGGTCAGAAGTCTAGTTCCATTGTAGCTTTTACATGCTTCCAAAATCCTAACCCTTCGATTGAAGGAAAGCCGACCGATGGGGCTCCAATTCTGTCAGCCGATAGATGAATCCGGAAGGAAATTGGTAAGCGTTGCCAATTTTCGGTCCTTAATTCAAGGGCTGGGCTCCCAACTTTATCCCGACATTGTTGTTGTGAGAAATCCTACTCTATGCCGGGCCGTGTCCAATTCTTCCATCCCTTTCAAAATCTCACAAAGTGAGTGAGTGTCAGTTTGTGGAGAGGAGGCCGTTCCTCTATGAATCAACAAATCTTCTCACTTGACGAACACACGAGATACTTTGTTTGCATCATTTTCTTGTGACATATGGCCTTTCAGTTTTCTTCCACAAATCAATCTCCTTCCTGTTTTTGTCTTCTACAATTTCGTCTTTCATTCATTTTTTCTCTCTTATTTCTTCTTTCTGTATCACCCCCCCCTCTCTCTCTCTCTCTCTCTCTCGTCTATCTTTTTCTTTCGCTCCTCTCTAATTTGTCTCCCCTCTTCACCTCCTTTCTTTCGCTGTTCTTTCATGCTAACTTCTTCGTCTCTCATTCTCTTTCCTTTTTACTTCCATCAATATTCTTCCTTCTTTTTCTTTTCTTCCATTTCGTCTTTCATTAACTCATGAGAACCCAGAGTTGCTATCATAAATGATGTCATAGTTTCGTATTCTGTATTTTACCCATAAGAACCCAGACACATTTCTACATGAAGGAACATTATGTGGGATTCTGGGTAGGCAAATTGACACACAGTCGCATGAATGCACCAAGATGTTCATTAGATGTCACATAGTACACTTCTTGAGTTAAAATCAAGGATACTATTATATACGCGACTGTGCAGATCAATTAAATTGTATGTGACACCGGTGTCACAGTGGGTTCTTATGTGTTAATGTTCCTCTCTCTTGTTTTGTTCTGTATCCCCCTCTCACCCCCACACTCTTGGTCTCTCCTTTTCTCTTTATTTGTCCCTCTTTCTTTTTTTTTACCATCGTATCACTTTCTTTCTCCCTCTTCATTTCTCCGCTTTCCGTTTTCTTCTCTGTCCTCTCTCATTCTTTCTAACCTCTTCATCTCTTTTTTTTTCGCTCTTCTTCGTCACTCATTTTCTCTGTCCATTTTCTTTCCCTTTTACCTTCTTTTCCTTCTGTTCCCTCTTTTGTATTCTCTCTTGCTTTTCGTGCCTTTCTTTCTTTCTTTCTTTCTTTCTTTTCCCCTCTCGTTCTCTCTCGTTTCTTTATTTTATATATCTCTCTTCCTCTCACACATTCTCTTTTATGTGTTTCTCTTTGTTCTCTCTCTTAGACTCTCCTTAACTCTTTCCCATTGTTTCACTCCCTCCCAACTCTTCCTTTTGATCTCATTCCCTCTATCTTGTCTCGATTTATCTCCCCTTCTGATTCTCCCTTTTATCTCTCCCTTTTCGCCTTCCATCTTCCTTGTGTCGTTTCTTTACCTATGCATGTCTTCCATTCTCTCATTCCCTCTCGCTCTTGTTTTTCTTTTCTTTCTCCATCTCTTTTCCTCCTTTTCTCGCCTTCATATAAGACATATACCTTTTCTCTCCCTATTCCTACTTTGTATTTCATTCTCTCTCATGCCTTGCTTTTATTTTCCTAATTGCTGTTAGTCTCTTTTAGAAGCCGTCAATGGAAGGTGTCACCAAAACCGTTAACATTCATTTTTCACTTCAGGCTGGCTGGCCATGCACGTATCACGTGCACAGGCCGCACCAATGGAGCTAGAGACGAAAATCTAAATATTTAGGTTTTTAGTGTGTGTATGTGGGTGATCAATTTGCAATGTAAATCTATGCTAGTTTAGACCCTCGGAATTTTCTAGTAATCACTGTGCTTAACGAAGGATGCCAATTAGTAATCAAAGAACTCAATTTAGTCATAATTTATTTCAATCAAGGCATCTTTCGAATCTATTAAAAAGACACGAAACATTTTTAAAACATAAAAAGTGTGCATAGTATCCCAATATATGCTCGCGGGCCTGTCAGAATCTCCTTATGTCTAGAAAAACCTTTTTTTTGTTTTTAAAAATTCCTCCCCAAAATAGGTTTTTAATGGGGATTCAATTAACAATGTAAGTGTATGCTAAATTGGTCCTTTAAATTGTTTGTTTAGTGATCACAACCCAACAAAGGTTGAGAAAAGTAACTTATTCATTTCTCACCCCTTTTTCCAATTTATAATCGATCATCCCCAACACAGAACGCTGCCAGAAGACGTTGGTCACACGACGGTTTCTATTGAGTGACTAAAGAGACCTGTCTTAATTTTATAGTCAGTTGCAAATGTCTCTTGGCCCCCAGAAATAAACTAGCAAATGTGCCGGGTAATCAAAAATCTTCCTCAAATCGATAAAGTTTTGTATCAAATAGCATGCTCAAGGCAGTCCGTCGATATCGACGATGTTTCCCTCTATTCCTTAGAGGAAGCCTACGCAGTAGAGTAGATTTCAGTGCCGGAGGGGATGCACCGACCACCAACAGCAATATCTTGGTTCGCACAGTCAGTCTGATGGGCCTGGAAAACCCTAGACGTCCAGGTGCCGAGTTGCAGGCGACTACCGGATCATACGTCTTGCGATGCCCGCCTATCGCAGCTCTAAACTGAGGTTTGTCTTGGGTTGTCTCCCCTAGCCTTCTGTCTTCGACCCACTAGGCATCTATTAAATGGATTCCTCTCCGTAGAGCAATGATTAGCTAGCTAGTTCCACTAACTATTACTTCTGTGCAGTGAAACTGAATTTGACTGAGCGCCACAAAATTCCGCCTTTGTATCAGAAGTTCAGCACAGTAAATATCTTTTAATTTTCTTTATATCGTTGCTTCTTCCTTTCTTTCTCTCCCTCTTTGCCCCCGAGTCTTTTCTTTCTTTTTCTTTGCCCCTCTTTCTTCTGTTCTTTTACTTCTTTTCTTCCTTCCTTCTTTCTATTCGTGCATATCTGGAAGACACTTGGCTTTGTTTTTTGTCTTTTTTTGTTTCCCCCTATATTTTTCTTTCTTTGCCTCTTTCTAAAACCCCGAGATTTTCTGAGTTTTCGTATTTTCTCCTATGTCCCACTCACTCCTTTGTGTCTCTATTCTGAGTTATTCCTTATTATTTTTTCTTTTGACCAGAGCATCCCGGTGGCAATTAATCGTCCCCAGCAATCTCGGTCTTTCCAAAGTTTCTCCTCAGCAACAACATTTTCAGAGTGCCAACTGAACGCTTCAAATTGTTCCGGGGTCCACCAGCAAGGGCTATATTGCAACAGTCGACAAGTCACGGCCCAGGCCTTCAAATTGCCCCCGACTACGCTGTCCATATATCAACAGTTGACATTGAAATGACGAATTGAAGCTTGCCTTATCGTTGACAGCTTCTCAGGTTCTTTGTTTCCCTTCCTCCTTTCGTCATCGTTTCTTTTTTCTTGTTTTTCAGAATTAATTGCCATGGAAATGATTGGAATGGAAAAAGCATCAAGACTCCAAAGTCACTAATCCTCAGATTCGTTAAGAGTGACGCTTGGAGCAAATAGGAAGACCAAACATGATTCCTCCAAGCAATACGTAATAGTCTATTTCCTACAAAAACCTTCTAATAAGCCCATTACATCAAGTCAGTTGTCAATTATTATCGTTACTTCGTGAGCCTATTAGAAACCATCTACCAAAACTGTCAAAATGTTTCTTCAGTTTTTAAGTTACTCTGGCTGGCTGGCTTATGTATGTATCGCGCGTACAGGTCGCAACAATGGAGCTGAAAATTGAAACATTTACTCTTTATTATCTCTAGAAAAACTGTTTTTTGTTTTCTTAAAATTCCTCCCTGAAATATTTTTTTAGTGGGGTGTTCAATTTACAATATAAGTTTATGCTAAATTGATCCCTTGGTTTGTGTAATTCACACTTGGTTTATTTGACAATTCACACTTAAGAAAATTTGAACTTTTTTAATGATCACTTCCCAACAAAACGCGAGAGAAATAACTTATTTATTGATAACCCCTTCTCCCAATTTGTCTAAATTAATCACCCCCAACTCGGCATGCTACCAAAATACGTTGGTCGCATGACGGTTTCTATTGGGTGACTAAACAGACTGTTACCTTTTTTTTTAACGAGAAAATGGTATGTACTTAAGCATTCGACTCACGATCAGTGGGGCTCATGAAGGAGCAGGGAAAAACTATTCACAAAGCTTAGTACGGCCCAAGCCAAATGAGGGGAAATGATTTCGGAAGATTGTGCTATATCAGTCTTCCAAGAGGGTGGGGGGCATGTAAATCAGCATTAAACACCTGGCCTTGACCTGGGTTTCTACACCGGGCACTGGCACCGATCAGAATGCACAACTATCTCAGCCACGAGGTTTGCTGTTGATGTTTGCTAAACATAGTTTCAGCGAGTAGGAGGAAATAGGTTATGAGAACCGCGTTGCGTCCGGCTTCTCAGTGAGGAGGGCATGCCTACCTTGAAAATCAGCATCAACATTCTAGCTTTAGACTGGACTCTATCATCGACACTGGAGCCGGTAGGATGTACACAACTGTCGCAGTCTCGAGGAAGGCCAATTGTGTATCTGTTGCTTAACAATGGACTCTTCAACTTAAAGGTAACAATTCTGCTTATGAGAATATCTCATGCCCACTATTTGAAACAATACACTGTTCCACTGAAAAGATTTCAGTAGTTCCTTTTCTTAGAAGAATCATCACATAGAAATTCAAATGTATACGTGAAATTAACTATAACTTTTCCCGTGACAGTTACAAATTACAGCAGGCAAATTCAAAAATGGAGTGAGCAAATTAAAAAGTGGAGTGAGCAAATTCAAAAGTGGAGTGAGCAAATTAAAAAATGGAGTGAGCAAATTAAAGAAATGGAGTGAGCAAATTAAAAAGTGGAGGGAACAAATTAAAAAATGGAGTGAGCAACTTAAAAAAGGGGTGAGCAAATTCAAAAGTGGAGTGAGAAAATTAAAAAGTGTAGTGAACAAATTAAAAAATGGAGTGAGAAAATTAAAAAATGGAGTGCAAATTAAAAAGTGGAGTAAACAAATTAAAAAATGGAGTGAGCAA
>VCCN01006353.1:4780713-4791233 GCA_006491835.1 Architeuthis dux | reverse complement strand
ATATATTTCCGTCTCCATATACACTAATACAACATTGCCTAGGAAGCATTAAGTGTTTCAATACGTTTTTTAAAAAACACGCTGTCAATTGGACTTAAAGATTTAACAGCTTAGAAGAGTAAGTAAAAGGAACAAAAGATTCAGTGAATAAGACGATCTAAAAATCAATAAAATCCCACGGATAAAATTGTCTTCTTCTAAGTATATAAAAAGCATGTGGGAAGTGTATGATAATAGATAGTCGCATACCGTGAGGCAATGATTAGAAGGCGTATCTCACAAACCGATCCGGAAGTGAAGTGAGATCTATGATCAATGTGTCCCAAACTACCTAGTCTTGTGCCAGTCTAAGCTAAGATTAATTAATACATTTTATGACGCCTATATATATTGCGATATTTAGCAAGCATCACAGACCATTATTTGTGGAGCGAGTTCGATTTATTGATGCTGTAATAAACTAAACTTCAATTCACTCTTGCAATGAGTTTGCTATTCATTTGCTGGTACCCTCTTCTGGCCCTGTGCGAGACTAAATTAAGTTCAGTAAATAACTATGAGATAATACTAAGTCGTCTTAAAATTGATAAACATTCCAGCTGTCTCTTGAAGAGCTGCGCGTATCTTTGTACACTCAACTATTTAGGCTGATGATTATTCCAGCTCAAAAACATATTTGCAAACAAAACTAGATCCTGCTTGGTGACTGAAGTAGATTCGCGTTTCCAACAAGCGCTAGTAATCCGTAGTCGATCCTTGAAAAGTTTAATGTTTCAATTCTTTTCAGGGCTGCTACGCCCTCCTTATTTATAACGACACTGCGCTTGGTTTATCTATGCGGGTCTATGCTAGAATAAATAAAGCTTAGTACATTACTAACATTTTGGCGCAACACAGTCTTCACATTCTCCTATTTGAGATTGAGTCAGGTTAAGCGAAACTTAGTAAATAAATTATACGGGTACGTATTTAATCAATTACAACCACCAATTGATATTTACGTTGTGGTGAGCCTAAACTCTTTTACGTGGAAGTGTTCTGCTGTAACCATTGTGCTAAATCCATGAGTATCATCACCATCATCAGCATCATTATCAGCATTGTAACGTCCGTCGTTGGACATAGACCTTCGCCAGATCTCTATATCGCGGGCATCGCGGCGCCAATATCTTTGAATGTGTCGAAATCGTCGCGCCATCTTACTTTTCTGCCGGCCACACTTTCGTATTATGATCTCTGGGGATCCACGTTATGAATCACGATGCCCAGCGGTTGTCTGACATTCTTGAAACATGGCATAACCAAAGCCATTTGAGTTTTCTAATAGATTCTATGATATCTCTGACTCCTGTTTTTCTCTAATATACTGTCGTGTGGTCTCTCCACATGATGTTAAACATGGTCCTTTATTTTGCACGTTGCATGGTTCTCAGTTTGAGAGCCAGTCTTTTGGTTAGGTCCAGGTTTCAGCTCCTTTCAGGTAACTATCGGGAGGATGAATTTAAATATTTCAACACTAATGAGAGACTCCTTGAAATATAAATAGGTACCATTAACTTTTTAAATGTCGCCTTTGTGAGGGAATAGAGACAATGCGAAAGCCAGAGAAGGAATCATACAGATGGCCAATGCCCATTTCTGTTTACACCAATGGGAATCAACTTACACACAAGGGCGTAGCTGGATATGTGTCTCCTTGAGTGGCCCCCTCCAACATTTAGTAAGATCTGTTATTGTATATTATTAGAATTGCAGTATGTGAACTACTATTCATAAAGCTTTTTGGGCACCCTCCATTAATTTCGAGTCGTGAATATCTATTGTTGTTGTTTGTATTATTGGGGTCTTTGGTTAGTGTGTGAGGGGGTTAGGGCGTGAGTGTGTGAGGGGGTTAGGGCGTGAGTGTGTGTATGAGTTTGTGTGGGGTGTAGGAGGTGAGGTGTTGTTTATAGTTTGGGTTTTGACTAGGCGATTCCTAATTGACCAGTTACATTCGGCGTCTTCAGAAGCTCTTTTTGCAGTTTCATGAAAATAAATATGTTCGAGACGTAACACGCTTTTCTCAATCTTTCATTTACACATTGTCAAATTACCTCTACCATTCTGACGGATTACGTTAATTCCACATAACAATACACACATACACACACACACACACACACACACACACACACACAAATGTAAACTGCGGTAGTAATTGTTCGTACGATGTGAACGGGGAGTAATAAGTGTATGTATTCTGGTGCTTTGCAAATATTGTATGTATAATGTAAATATATTGCTAATGGTTTTACTATAGAAATGCATTGTAAATGAGGAAAACAAGGATTGTCAGTGGTCATGAATTAATGCAAGCGTTACTAATGTGTAGTGTAAATGCAATTGCAATGGTATTACTGTATGACTCTTTTCGTCTTGGCAGGCAGTCTTAGCAGCTCCAGGACTTTTAGCTGATGTGCTTAGAGATCAGCATGGCTACATAGGGATGCATCCTCAATTGGTTACGGCATTCTGTTCGCAGAGTGTCACCCATCTAGATACTGTTTAGGCTCGACGTTGCTTGACTTCAGTGATCGTACGAGACCGGTGTATCCGACGCGATTTGGTCGTAACTAATTATATTACTATAGGAATGTATTGAGAATCAGAAAGGAATTAATGCAAGCATTTTAGATAGACTAGGGCTATCATATGTATCATAGTTTAGTGGGATCTCGATGGCTCATGGAGTGCTCAGTCAGGTGAAGGATTCCTCTCAGTTGCTGGTAACTTGGAGAAGAGATGGGAACTGCCAAGTAACTTCCCTTTGTCCTAGTGATGCCCTGAAAGACCCTTTACCCTGCTGACCTTGTAGGTCATAGAACCAACCAACATTAGTTGGACACCCAATAAAGATCGGGCTTACTACATGAGAAATGCTCTCACTTACCATCACTGTAGCACTGGGCCACTGTGGTTGGATTCAGTGAGGATTGAACTCACAACATTAACAAGAATCTTACTAACCCTAACCCTTTCTTTTTGTATGTGTGTAATTTGCCTAAAGTGAGACTCGGGTAACCAGCACAGTATGTATGAATCATGTTCTCTAAATCATTACCGATATCATAGATAACACTAACATTGAAATCTACACTTCTGAATTCATTGATGTCTAGTCTATTGGCTTAAAACCGTAAAACCGAATCTAAGGTTCTAGTGAAGGCAAGAAGGCAAGGAGGTGCGGGGTGGCCGAGCAGTTAACGGCAAGCAGAATAAACTCGGCGATCCGAGTTCAAACTACGGCTTAGACAGTTTGTGTTCACTTCGCACTAATTCCCTTTGGAAAGGCAGTAATCCATCTTCCCTCCCCCAAATATGGGTAGAATAGTGCCGGGTGAAGTTAGTGACGACACTTTAAGTCTATTCCACATACCGCAAACCGGAGCTGAGAAACTTGCGATATGCTGAGACCGAGCAGAAACGTCTGAAGCCATAGTCAGCGTAAGAACACTAGTTAACTAACTAATTGGAGGCGACCAATTTGTACCCTGGAGACAGAAAATTAATTCAATCTACATCAAATTACTTCTTTTCTCAGTAAGGAGATCAGTTTATATTGGCATAAATGCTTCAATGTGTTCGATTCGATGCTCTCGACTTTATTTTGTACTTTAGTGAAAATGTAAAATCTGCATGAGTTAAATCATCTTAATTATATCCGATGGAGCAAGCTAAAATAGATTTATGGCTTTCTATCAAGACCCTGTCAAAAATGTTCGACCTTTCTCTCAACTGAAAGCCAAGGGATCAGCTAAGTCCGAGCACTTGCTGCCAATCTTCTGACAAAATCATCTAATCCGTCGAATGTTCACGATAACGACCTTTATAGTAGATTTGACAGAACTTTCGTTTGCGCCTTGGTTTTTCTAAGCTGATTTTTTTAGGTGATGTTTCACTGCGTTTAGTCTTTTTGCTGGCCGTTGAAGTAATGGAAAAAGATTAACTCTTCTACGGCTGCAGGAGTGTTTGGATAGAGATGTTGGACAAGGTGAAGGGAAAGAAAGAAGATCGAAAATGAAAGTGAGCAGACGAGAAAATATTGGAAAGAAAAGCAGAAAAGAAAGTTCGTTAGAAAAGTGAGGAAGGAGAAATTGGATAGAGATGATTGGAAGACTGGTGTCGGGTTGACGGGGAGTGAAAAGAAGATGGACAAAAGGGGAAATGAAGATGGGGTATGAGAAAAGATAGCGGACAGAGGGAACAGTTGGGAGAAGAAACAGACAGAAAATACAAAGATAAAATAGAGGGGTAAAAGGACAACGAAAGTAAGTTAAAAGAAGAATTAGAGACGACAAAAATATAAAAAGAAAAAAGGAAAAGTGAAGTAAAAAGAAAGAAGAAAAGGATAATTGAAAGTCTGTAAAAGAATAAAAAGGAAGGAGGGAAAAGTGTAAAGGAAAAAGAATAAAAAGGAGGATGGAAAAGAAAAAAGGAAACGAAAAAAGAAGAAAAATGAAGAATACAGGAAATGGAAAGAAAGAAAATAAATGGAAAAAGTGAATGAAAAAACAAAGAAATGAAGAAACAAAGTAAAAAAGAAAAGGGAAAACGTAAGAAAGAAAGAGAGAGAGAAAGAAGGAAAATCGAAGAAGATGAAAGAGGAAGAAAGAAAATCGAAGAAGGTGAGAAAGGGAGAAAGAGAGAATGGAAACGCAACAGTTGAGAAAGAAAGAAAGAGAGAGAGAAAGAATGAAAGAAAGAAATTATAAATGCTAGGATAAGTAAAAAGCTGAAACACCGAAGATTTTATTCTGTAAAGATGCCTTCTTAAGTAATGAAATTAAGAAGTAAAGGTAACAGAAAGAGATAGACAGGACTGGTTAGTCACTCAATAGAAACCGTCATATGACCAATATCATCTGGAAGCATGCCGTGTTGGGGGTGATCAATTAAATATCAGAAAAGGGATGATCAATGAATGTTACTTCTCTCGTCTTTTGTTGAACAGTGATCACTAAAAAAGTCCGAATTTTCAAAAGACAAGGGACCAATTTAGCATGAACTTACATTGCAAATTGAAGCGGGGAGATCCAAAAACAAACAAAAAATGTGTTTCTAGATGTAGTAAGGTGTAAATGCTTAAATATTCAGCCGTCTAGCTGCATTGGTGGAGACTGTATGCGTGATACATACATAGCCAGCCAGCCAGACCAACTTAGAAACCCATGGTGACAGCTTTGGTTGACGATTTCTAACAAAGATAAACGAAAAGCTGTTTAAAAGGCGAAACGAAATAACGAAGAAATTAAATAAGAAAGGATTGACTACAACAAATTAGCTCAATAAATTGGAAGAGAAACAGAAAGTAAATGCTTATTCAGCTTAGCACAGTCTGGCACAAGGCCATAAGCGTTATGCAATAAAAAGGCGTGATTTTTGTGAAGTCTCTAACATAACACGCAAGAAGAAATAAAATAGATTTTATGACCGGGAGAATGGCGACACCACGTCTACGAGATTTCGTCAGAATTTCATACTTTCCTGAACTCCTTATTTAAGCATTACGCGTCCTGGTTTCTTTAAATATTTCTCTAACTTCTCAAAGAAGCTTAAGGTTGTATTTACATTTTAATTGAACATCTTGATTTCCCCCTGACAAGCTGCAGAATCCGAACCCCAGCTCAAGTGGAATAGAGACCTGCAAAACCTTGTTTTTATCAGCCTTCAATGTCTGTTCTTGGTGATAGGCCTTCACCAAGTGAGTGCAAGACAAAGGGAGGGACTGAAGGGCCTTAACATACCATGCTGGCCAATGACGTATTAGCACCGGGTAATAGATGGATTTATGCCTTTCCCAAGGGCATTAGTGCGAAGTGAACGCAAACAGCCGGAGTCTGAACTCGGTTCATCGACCTCATCCTCCGTGCCGTTAACCGCTCGGCTGCACACACCTCCCGTAAAACCATTATTTCCGAACTCACATTTGATGAGTTCTTGTCGAAGCATAACCTGCCAAAATTCAGTTTCACTAAATAATAGTCAATGTTTTATCTAGAAGATTCTCTCAACTAACTGAACGCAAATTCATTTACCCACCATTTTACGAGGCATCTTGTCCTTCATGTACAAGCTGGAAAAAAGTGTCTTCTTGTCAAAAATAAATGAAGTTTTCTTTCTTGTTAACTTTTCTAATCATTAATTTTTCACATCATTGCATGTTTTGGTCCTGAAACCTAGACGTTACCACCGGAAATTAAAACATATTGCGAATGCGAATACATTGATGGCCGTATGGTATTCTATTACAGTAGCTAATTCAAAGTTTTATCAACTCGTGGCAAAGTGAACTAGACGTTAAAGTTATTAAATCGTTTTTTGTAAGGGAATATTCTATCTTAAAAAGAAGAGAATTAAGATGTGTTTATCTTTTTCGTTGAGGATTTTATCTTGGAACTTTCAAGTTTAATGTCAAATACCTGTTTTGTGGATAAGATAGTTGTGCTCTTTTCAGCGGTCGGTGTTCGAACCCAGAGAAAAGGCCAGTGTTTCGAATGCTGGTTTTTAAGGCAGACAGGCCCTCCTCACTGGAAAGATTGTAGCAACACACTCTCATCGCTCCCATTTTGTTTAATTGAGCATTGTGACCCCCTCCAACTTATAAGATTGGCGCAATACAGTTGACTTCACTACAAAACCCCCGACTTGGCGTGTTGGGCAGAACTAACCAAAACCTTGTAAATCATTGTGCTATCTCAAAAAATTCTGTTGATCATGAATTTCCAAAAGATTTATTTTTCTAAATATGTATTTATTTTTCCTCTCCCGTGGTATACTTGTCGAAAAGTGCTCTAATGGAAAGAAAAGGATTTACATAGAATAATAGAAGTAAATAACCGAAAATAAGACGAAATGGGGGAAGTGAAAAACAGGAAATCCGGAGACGACTTGCAGAAAGAGCCGGAAAAAAAATGAATCTAGTTTTGCTCGAGTGAATGATGAAATCAGAGCTTGAATCTCAAGTTTTGTATCGATATAAGCTGGCTAGGCATGGCCTTCAACAGGAAAGATGAAGATTTGATTTAAAAACCAATAAAAATGTACTAAAGACCTAAATATAAATGAAGCCCTTTATTATAATCACGGAAGATGTTATAAGTGCAAATTATTCCAATTTGTATATTCTTTGCTTACTGTTATCATCCGGTTACTGCTGTCCTAAAGTGGTCAAAATAAGTGGCTTCCTCTGTATTTACTAAACGTTGCTTAGTCTGGAACAGGAGTAAATGAAGATAGTTGGGCGGAGAAAGAAACATAGAACAAAGGAAGAACAACAAAAAGAAAACTAAACAACGAATGAAAAGGAAAGAACAAAAGAATGAAATAAAGAAAAAGAAACGGGGAAGGAAAGACGGAAAGCATGGAATAAAGAGAAGGAAATAAAAAGAAAAGGAAAGAAAGGAAGAATGAAAGAAGGAACCGAAGAATGAAATAAAGAGTAAAGAATGGGAGAAACAATGAAAAATAAAGAGAGAATAATGAAAAATACGAAAAATGAAAGGAGGAACGAAAGAATGAAATAAACAAAAAGAAAGAAAAAGAAAGAACAAAAATAAATAAGGAAAGAGGGAAAGAACGAAAAGAATGAAAAAAGAAGTAATGAAAGAATGAAATGAAGAACGACAGAAAGCGACAGGACTAGTTAGTCACTCAATAGAAACCCACACGTGAACAACGTCTTTTGGCAGCATGCCGTATTAGGGGTGATCAATTACAAAATTGGAAAAGGTGGTGATCAATGTATAATTCACTTTTCTCATCTTTTGTTGGACGGTGATCACTAAAAAGTACGAATTTTAAAAAAACAAGCAGACTCAAACTAAGAGACCAATTTATCATAAACTTACATCGTAAATTGAATCCCCACTAACAAAAGTATTTGGGGGGAATTTAAAAAATAACCCAGTTTTTCTAGACATAATAAGGAGTAAATGTTTAAACTTTCAGCACTCCATTGATACGTGACACATACATACAGCCAGACAGACTCGCTTAAAAACTGAAGAAACCTATGTTGTCAGTTTTGGTTGACAGTTTCTAAAATCAGTGAACAAAGGAAAAACGCAAAAAGTGATTGAAAGAACGAACAGAATAAATTAATAAAGTCAGAAAGAAGAAATAACATGAGCGTACAGGAATGGTAACACGTCATTCGAAGTCCTGCCCTCAAGCAAGAACAAGTCCTTAAACAAGCGATTCGATTCAAATATTGGATTCATTCAGTCAACTGTGTCACCTAAACTTTTCATAGAAGAACTCGGTGAGGAATGAACACGGTCAGGGTCGGAATAAGCGGGTCCTCTATCATATTTTACAAAGGAACCCAACATAAAAAAGTACGCATAAATATTAAAACACAAACATTTTTCACTTGCAAAGGAATCACATTTTTTCATTTGCTATACAGCTAGATAATACGTCAAATATGTCTGACATTTCAGTAATTGTATTACTTTAAATCAATCTTTATTATTATTGGCTGAAGTATTGTAATATAGTATTTTTATTAAAATTTGATTAATGTTTACCCTCGTCTTAATTTTAGTTGTTTTTATACTACTTATTAATTCGGGCCACTGTCTCTATGGCAAGTTGCCATAGAAACAGTGGCCCGAATTAATAAGTAGTATAAAACAACTAAAATTAGTATTACTTTGTTTTCGTTTTGTTATCTGTGCAGTGGCTATGAAGTCGGTTTCAAATGTTATGATATACTGCCACGGGGGTCATTCCCGGGCTAACACCTGGGAGGAAGTGGAAGTGGCCCCGGTGACCTCAGGAAAGATGCATACGTGTGGGTGTGCAAAAACAGGAAATAACACAAGCGTAGGTGTTCAAACTCCATAAAAGAAGACACAGGCCGCCCGCTCAGGGACAGAGGACAAAGCTCAAAGCCGAGACAGAGACAGGGGCAGGCAGCAGCTGGGACGAAAGGCGCGGGACCAAGTTCCCCTGTTGGGAACAGGCTCCCATTATCTCTCTCCCACTCTCCATTTTCCGCCACGACACAATGTATTCTTATGAAATAAAAACATGTCCTCATAGTTTTATGAACAAGTTTTTTCGAATCTTCCTTTGATTATTCAAGTTCAGGATTTTCCTCCCGCAAATGAGCAACCCAACGACGAGACACGACTCATGTCGGCAGGGCATCTAAAAGAGGCTATACAACACAAATACCTACATAGATACAGAATTGATAGCTCGAAATTATAGGGCCTGTATCATATGCTACTTTTGATACACAGTTAACCCGGCACTGAACACGGTATAATCACCTTCCAGCACTATATTTACTGACCACCGCACATCGTGCGGGTTTCATACTTATAAAATCCAGTGACAATTATTTGTAAGCGGATGTAATAACAATTAGTGAAAAGGACAGACACAATAATAGAGTTAAGTTAAATCACTGATCAAATATTTTCAAATTGAAGGTCGTGTAGAGAATAATGTTGTATAATGGGATGGAAGTCCTGAACTTGGAGAAAAGGGAAGACGCGAAACTTGTTCATAAGAATATGAGGACATATTTTTATTTCATAAGAATACATTGTGTAGTGACAGAGAGTGAAGAGTGGGAGAGAGATGGTGGGAGCTGACAGCCTATTCCCAACAGGGGAACTGGCCTTGTGGCTTACAAGCCCAGCCTAGGCGGTCTGCCTCTCTGTCTGTCTCTGCTTGTCTCTGCTCTGACCTCTGTCTCGGCTCTGAGCTTTATGGGGTTTCGAACGCCCACGCGGATGTGTTCAACATCTTGTTTTCGGACACTCACGTATATGCATCTTTCCTGAGGTCACCGGGGCTACTTCCATTTCGGCCAAGGTGTTAGCCCGGAAATGACCTCCAGGAACTATATCATAACAATAATAGTCGATCGCTTGTGTCTTCTGAACTTTTGTAAATACAGATGTTCCCTGAACCAGAATTCTATCAAACCGTTTCAACTAATAAGACTGAACTTGTTTAGGTATTTTTCAAAATACCAATAATCAATAAAGACCCAAGCAAAGGGAGAGAAACTAAGAAAGAAAGAAACAGTGGGAGTTCAACATCCAAGAGTTAATTTCTTTACACAACGGGTTGCAAATGATGGGGAGAATCCTCTTGCCGATAAGGTAGATGCGCCATCTCTCAACACCTTCAAAAATAGTTTAGACACAATTTGGGAAGACATCTACTACCACACAGCGAATTAATTGGTAACTTATGTATTGTACATTTGAGTCCACACCTACAGGCCTCGGCCTTTTTGTTGGGAATTATTGTATAAAGTCTGGACACATAGGCAAAATGCATATTTTCAATAAAAATAATTTGAACAACATTTTATTTAATTGAAATATTAATAAATAACATTTTCAATGTGTTTTCCACCATTTGTGATGAAAAGTTCAAGGCGCTTTGTGAGATTCACATGAACCCGATGCATTAATTCCACGTTTCCGTCAATTTGAGCACATTCATTTATGATGCGT
>VCCN01006353.1:4445643-4459974 GCA_006491835.1 Architeuthis dux | reverse complement strand
ATAACATTCAATATAATGAATAGAGACAACACAATTGATATTGACCAAAAGATAACACTACAGGTGTTCTCAGGTGAGCATATATAGTCACTTGCCCCAGAAAGGGTTAAATGCATAATTAGCACAAAAATATTTTACAGCTAGGGCAATCGAATTTGAAAGTGGCCTAAACAGCCGTAACATGTACATTCATCAGAAGGCATACATCAATTCAATACACAAGGTCGGGATGTTGAAAGTGGCCTAAACATGTAAAATAATTTTGAATGAAATACCATTATTAACCATTATTAATAATTAGTAATTAGCTTCTTAATGCTACTAGTTCGCATGCGTTAATAAAACGTGTGTCAGGGAATGGCAGGGAGTTTTTAATGGTTGAGAACTAATTGTATTAAGAAGTGGCAGATAATATCAGGGAGTGGCACGGATCAACAGTACCACCCTGTATTTTAATAATATTTAATAGTTTGTGCAAGCATTCCTTCTTCCGTTTGTTTGAAAACGTTGTTTCGATAACTAGGGCATGCAGTTCAAAAGGTGCATGTTTGGAAGGGGCCGGACTATATGGTGTGTGGAGCAGCCTGCCATAATTGGCATGCAAAATAATTTTCTGTCCGTCGTACGAAACTACAGCTTCGAAGTATTTTCGTTATTTCTCTTCAGTGTTGCCAATTTAGATATTTGATATCTGAATTTAGAAAATTCTAAATGTTTTATTTATTTTTTAGATTTCTCCAGAACCGCTGATCAAAAGACCTTTCAAACTCGGCACTGCACTGCCTTGTGTGCTAATATATCTGGTGAATGTCAACTTCGTATATTGGGCAGTTGTCGAGTAATAGCGGCGCGCACACATACAGACAGAGATTTCTTCAATTGTAGTCAGATATTGAAAATGATTTCATCAAATTCTGTAATTATTATCTACTACAGGATTTACTACTTTTTTGTATGTTTCAACAGCATGTTCATACAAGAAGTGGGGATGCAGCGAGATATAACAGCTCCATGGAAAGACATCATGGAATAGAGTTAAAAGTCCACCTGATGCCGTTTATGTTCACAGACTAATTCTCTTAGAACAGACACACATTCACTTCTTGTTGCATTCTGCGCCATCATAACAGAAAGAACTCGTCACTGGCATGCCACAATAATTGATGGATAAAAGAGTAAGTGAGTGAGAATGTCGACAAAGCAATCTGCCATAATTAACCAGCAGTAAAAGTTGGTAGCTGTTACCCCTGTTGTCAACTTTTACGGGAGCCAGTCAAGAGGTGTAATATGATACTAGTTTACTCTTGTCATAAAAAACGACGGCTGCATTTAAATAATCTTGCAAAAAACACAATGTTGTTCTGCATTTTCTTGTTTATGTTCAACCAGAACCCAGATTGTTTACACATTTGCAATAAATAAATAATTAATAAGGGAGACTCCTCTCCCTTGGAACATTTTACAGACAAAAGATATAACCAATCATGTGGTGTAATATATAAGTAGATTTCTTTAAATACAACATACTCATTGGGAATGTGACAATCTTGAAATAGATTCTTATTTAGAAGAAGAAGAAGAAGAAGAAGAAGAAGAAGAAGAAGAAGAAGAAGAAGAAGAAGAAGAAGAAGAAGAACGCCTTTATTTAAGAAAATAACATACATTCAAAAAACATGCCCTCTAAGGGGGGCGTGGTCTTAACTTAAAGGTATTCTTCCGCCAAACTCTATTACAAGTAGTAACAAACTTATTTACTTTAATAATTACTACATATATGTAAGAAAACGCACAAAAAACCCTGAAATTATTAAATTTAAGCAAAAGACAATTAGCTTCAGTATGTGGTACAAAGTATCCCAAAAGCATTAATTCACGAATAGATTAATATATTTAAATATTATCACAACGATTAAGCCATCCCTGACCCATATAAAATACGAAACTAAATCAGAAACCAAAGGCATCAGGAAGATTTAGGTTATATTAACACTCCAACCAGAGAAGAAACACTTGGTCCAGAACCGTCGGAACCGTCGGAACCGTTGGAACCGCAGCCCTTCCCCCCCCCCAATTATTTGCTTTTTCGAACAATGCTGCAAAAAGCTAGTTTTAAGATTACAGAAAGAGTAAATAAACCAATTATCCTCTTCAATCAATTGTGCATGGGATAGGTCTATTATACATAGACCTATCCCAAGCCGCGATTTCATTTTGACAAAACAAAGAAAAAACCGTGACCTCTATCCAAATTATATTTGATTCCCAACGCGCATGGTTGTTTTGGAAATACACGATCTTTTACTACAGTAATATCGATTTCGTTTCCATACATAATAGTACTACGTATGAAAACGAAATCGACATTCCTTTGTTTAGGTTCACGGCGTGAAACTAAACAAAAGCTGATTTGTCTACCTTTTTCACAAAGGCTGGCTTGTCTACCATGTTCACAAAGAGACACAGGAAAGGTCTATTTCCATAACCGAGTCTTATTTGAATAGGAATTGGTAATTGAGTGGGGCAGGAAACATTAACCAGCGTGAATGGAGATGATGAGGATGAGTACCTATTAACTTCCTCTACTTGCAAATCAAAATTTACAACACTTCATTATCGATAGTTCTGTTAATTGATTATACAAAAACTTTAAGTTAAATCCTTATATAAATCATTCACATAAATATAAAGCATTCCTTCCGCTTCTTCAAGGTAGAAAATGACACTCTCGATTTGGTTTTGCGCTTGGTTTTGACGGAATCGTAAAGATTTCAGTCATAAATCTGTAGCGGTCACTTTCTGAAAATAGGGATAGTAATATCAAGCTGGCTTTATCACCACCATTAAGCCAGCCTTAACCCATATGAAATACGAACCTAGATATAGCTTCCTTTATTTTCGTGACGTCAGCACGGCTATAAAAAACCCGTTTAAACTGAGTTCCATGCTGCTTGCGGCCTGTCACCCGCTTAGTGCTCAGTGCTCACTCGCCCATGCCTAGGGCTCACTATGTGCTTTCAAATCTCCCCTTCTTTAACATATGGGCATTTCTTTAAATGCCGATATTTCTTACTTCAGTCTTTGGTTATCGCTCCATATTCCTTTTCGCTCAAACTAGGAATAAAAACCTCACATAGGTTCTACGAGATAAAATGACCAAAAATCTCTCTTTAGTTTCCACTGGTTAGCGACTAATAGTCTTAAATTTCTTCCTGTTTAGAAACTCGACCATTCTATACCGGTATATCTATTTTTCCTTTCTGTCTTGTGCTTTTTTCTTAGCTGATTTATTTGTCTCGATCACGGTCCAAATATAACCTCTCTATCACAGGCGAATTAATTTCGGTAAAACATTGGCCTAACTACAGAAACTACTATTACCTTTTTCCTCTGCACTCGCACCTTTCTCAATCTTTTTACACGTTTATTACCACTTTTTCAATATGCATACATGTATGTCATTTTCCTTTTATAAATTCCAATTAAATGTAACATTAATTTAATTTCTATCTGACGCCATTGTTATTCTTTATATTTTTACAATAATCGTGTCTTTGTTCATATTCGCCCACAAAAATCCAACATGGCCGATTATTTGTCTTCTTTATTTTTACCACAGCCAGCTATCACAACAGTTAATGGCTGTAGCTACAATTTCGACCGCTATTTTTTTAATCGAGAATACATTTACATTCTCTTTCAACAATAAATTAACTAACTTCTCGCCCCTTTTTGCCTACATTCACACCATCTTTATTGTAAACATCAATCCTACAAAGGTACTTGGTTGTTTGATATTGTATTCTGTGGATTTTCACTTCAACGACCGTAATGTCTATAAGAACGTCCGATCGATCGACTCGGTGGTACTCGAATCCACATCCCCTAGACAGGGCAAGCACCGATTAGCACGATTTGCTTTACCAATTAAGCCACCGAAACTTAACTGTGAGCAGAAGCTCGAAATAACACTCTTAAATCTACTCTTCTTTCCGATCGTTTGTTTACATTATGGTAGTTACAGTATTTAATACATTTCTCCGTTTTTATTTTTGTTAAATGAGGTATTATAAATCATTATTATTTACACTTGTATGACTACTTTTAACCTTCATCTTAAATTGTATTAGTTGCTTTTTATCGCAACTTGTGCAGATAGCGTTGATCGGAAAATAAAGAATACGCCTCGGGTGTGACTCTAACCCAGAAATGTAAACAAACAATCATAAGAGTAGGTTTAAGGGTGTTATTTCTAGCTTCTGCTCCCAGTTAAGGCTCGGTGGCATAATTAGTGAGGATTTTTCTTGTTCTTTTTGTTCTTGTTACGGTAGGAAAACAAAGTCCTGGCTCTGTCCTGGAGTTTGACAACAACCGCAGAAAGGGGACAGTTTGGTGCAGTTGTTTAGTTCGAATCAAACTGAAATCATCGCTGCTACAAATCAAAAACAAAAAGACGAAAAACATTATTAAATGATGAATGAATTTAAGGGATCCAAAGAAATTTAATGGCAAGAAAAGATTTTAAAATAGCAAAGGTCTGGTTACTCACTCAATAGAAACGGTCACGTGACCAACGTCTTTTGGCAGCATGCCGTGTTGGGGGTGATCAATTACAAAAAATGGGAAAAGGGGTTATCAATGAATAAATTACTTCTCTAGCCTTTTGTTGGGGAGTCACTAATAAAAGTCCAAATCTTTAAAAAAAACAAGCGTGAACACAAATAAACGACCAATTTAGCATAAACTTATAATGCAAATTGAAGCCCGCCCCCAATAAGTAAATACAAATTTAAATAATAATGATTTATAATACTTCATCTAACAAAAATAAAAACAGAGAAATATATCAAATACTGTAACTACCAGAATGTAAACAAACGATCGGAAAGAAGAGTAGGTTTAACAGTGTTATTTCAAACTTTAGTTAGGCTCAGTGGCATAATTGGTAAAACAGACCAGGCTAAACGGTGCTTCCTCTGGCTGGGGGAGGTGGGTATGAGACCCACCCGAGGCTTATTCTTTATTTTCTGATCAACACTATTTGCTCACTGCTGGAGGGTAATCGGTCTGTGCAAAATAAAAATTTTAAAAAGATAAAAAGCAACTAATAAAATTTAAGATGAAGGTAAAAAGTAGTCATACAACTTTAAATTATTATGATTTATAATACTTCATCTAACAAAAATAAAAACGAACGTTTTATCAGTTGTTTACTAACGTTACTGCGCTATGCAAATAATGTAAACAGCCAGCCACTGTGGAGGAGATTAATATAGATTTGAATAGATAAGAGAATTATAATAACCGATAGTGTGGAGGGCTATGGCGATCAGGGGAAAGGAGGGGGTTTTATTTTATTTTTTCGAGAATATGCCTGCCAAAATTGAGGTGCGTCTTATATGACGGTGCGTCTTATATGCCTGGAAATACGGTACATACTATGACTACCAGAAATGTAAACTGGAAGCGGAAGCTCGAAATAACACAATTAAACCTAACGATTGGAAATAAGGATAACTAACCTATTTAGGGGGGAATTTTCAACAAGATTTCAATCCTCTAGCTCCATTGGTGCGGCCTATACGCGTGATAGATAATTCATACAAAGCAACACTGAATGTTGACAGTTTTGATGACAGATTTGCTTGACGTTTTCTAATAATAAAATCACCCCCATCTTTAATGAAGCGGCGACCCACAAAATTGAAGAAAGTGCTGTAAGGTGTCGCCATGAATTTGTTTCCCCGGCACATTTTTGATTAAGTTGAGGTCAAATTGTAAGACTCAAAATAGATTGGAAATCAATCAGAAAATAAAATATGCAAAACAACATTAAAGAAATTGTTTAGAAGGACATTTTATGAGTAGTTGGGTTTTTTTATTTTATTTATTATTAATCTTATTTTATTATTAATCTTATTTATTTTTTATCATTTGTTTATTATTTATTTTGTTTTATTTTTTTATTATTTATTTATTTTATTTTTTAATAAAACGTGGCTATGATCCCGGAGAATTTAGTGGCCAAGGTAGGGGGTTATTTGGAGGAACGTTTGAAGATTCGAGACAGGGAAGAAAGTGATAAGAAATGAAAGAGAAGGAGGGACATTTAATATTTCAAAGAAAATGGGAGAGAAGAAAATAAGTAAATTCTTCAAATATTGAAAGAATGAATCATGGAAGAAGAGGCACAAACGAATGGACGGCAGAAAAGAAAGAAAGAGAGAAAGAAAGAAAGAAAGAAAGAAAGAAATATAATAACAAGTCTGGTTAGTCATTCAATAGAAACTGTCACGAGACCGACGTCTTTTGGCAGTATGCCGTGTTGGGGATGATCAGTTAAAAATTGGGGAAAAGGGGATGATCGATTAATAAGTTACTTCTCTCGCCTTTTGTTGGGCCATGATCATTTATTAATGAAATTCATTTATTTGAATATAATAGAGAGAAAGAGAGATAAAGACACAGATAGTGAGAGATAAAGATATATAGGGAGAGAGATAAAGACAGAAAGAGAGAGAGAGAGAGAGAGAGGGGCAGAGACAGAGATAGATAGATAGATAGATAGATAGATAGATAGAGAGGGGGATGGAGAGAGGGGATGGAGAGAGGGGGATATAAAGATGGAGAAAAAGTTAAATATATATATATAAATAGAGAGAGAGAGGCGGGGGATAGATAGATAGATAGAGAGGGGGATGGAGAGAGGGGGATATAAAGATGGACGAGAAGAAGAGAAATACAGATAATTAGCGAGAGATCAAGATAAATAATGATATAGAAAGAGAAATACAGAGAAATAACAATAGAGAGAGAAAGAGAAAGAGGGAAAGGTATAGAGTGAATAAGATGGATAGAAAGATAAAGATAGATAGAGGGATAAAGATAGACAGAGAGAGGGGTATAAAGATACATAGAGAGAGGGGGATAAAGATACAGAGAGAGAGGAGAGAGAGATCGACAGAGAGAGGGGGATAAAGATAGACAGAGAGAGTGGGGGTAAAGATAGACAGAGAGAGAGGGGGGATAAAGATACAGAGAGAGAGGAGATAAAGATAGACAGACAGAGAGAGGGATAAAGATAGACAGAGAGAGAGAGGTATACAAATAGGTAGAGCGAGAGGGGGGATAAAGATAGACAGAGAGAAGGGGATACAGATAGACAGAGAGAGAGAGGGGGAATGAAGATAGCCAGAGAGAGAAGGAAGAAGCTAAAACGGAGAAATTAAAATTTAGAATTAAATACGTGTCACGCATACAGGCCGTACAAAGCTAGAATTTACTCCTTGTTTTGTCTAGAAAACATGTTTGTTTTTTTTTGCTTTTCCACCCCCCAAAAGAGGTTTCTTATTGGGGGTTCAATTTACAATGCAAGTTTATGCTAAATTGGTCCCTTAAAATGAAATAACAGCCAAAATAAGAGATAAAACAATTAGAAGATTAAAAGGTTTATAAAACAGGTCTAGTTAGTCACTCAATAGAAACCGTCATGCGACCAATGTATTTTGACCGCATGCCTTGTTGGGAGTGATCAATTAAAACATTGGAAAAAGAGGTGCCAAATGAATATGTTACTTCTCTCGCCTTTTCTTGGGTATTGATCACTTTTAAAAAACAAGCGCGAATGCTGCCGGACACAAAAAGGGACCAATAGAGCATAAACTTACATCGTAAATTGAACACCCAATAGAAAATATAATAAATTCTAGCTCTACTGGTACGGCCTGTATGCGTGACACGTACATACGCAGCCAGCCAGCAACACTTAAAAATTGAAGAAACCTATGTTGACCTACGTTGACAGTTTTGGTTGACGGTTTGAGATTGAAGGAAGAAAGTTTAGCAAAGAAGAAAGGACAGGAGATAAATGTAGAAGTTGGAAAAAGAAGAAACGCAAGGCAGATAGAAAGAAAGGACAAATAAAAAGGGAATCAAATGAATTTATATATAATGCCTCTATGGGCATCTCATTATAAAATATTGTCTCGTCAACATTAAAAAAAACAACATTACAACAATTACAGAGCATGAACAAATTACACAACGTTATCAATAATGGAGAAAAGAATTCATTTAGATAAATTCACGTGAATTAATTAATATTAAAAAAAAAACTTTAACCTGCCCGAAATCGCCATATCGGCTTGCCATACGTAATAGCTTAAATTCTTTTAAAGATTTCCTTTGCGAGTTCCCAATACTGACCATTTCATTTATTTGTTATGCCATTTTCTCTAAATTTGTCAATACTATTTTTAAATCTGTTAATACTACTTTTATTCTTCCCGTATTCAGGCAATGTATTCTAATAGTGCACAACAAGAAATCCATGGATTTATTTGGACGTATGGTAAGATTATTTGTTCTATTCGAGAGGCTCAAAAAGGTTTTACTATAATCATTTAGTATTTTAAAAGTCTCAATCAAATCTCCGCGTACTCTACGTTCAATTCTACGTCGTGAGACCCAATAGTTCCAATCTTTCCCGATAACTTAAATTATTCATGCCTTCGATAATTCTAGTAAAGTTTCTCTGAACCCCGTCTATATCCAAAATAATCTTCCATTTTCCATGGCGTGCTTTTGGAGCCCATAATTGATAACAATATTCGATGAAGGAGTAGAAGATAAATAGAGTAAATCTAAAAACAGAATTAAACAGTAGAACAGTTTAAAGTCTTCATATAAGAGATGACGTTCAGGCATTTCTTGGAAAATATAACGTCAAAACGTGAGGGTGTTGATTTCGACACCTGCCGTCGTTTTGATGTTAAATAAAGAAAATCTAGGGGGAAATAAGACAAAGAAGAAAAGGGGGAGGAGAGGGATCAGAATGAGGCAGAAAGGATTCAAGAAAGTAGGAGAGAAAAGAGAAGAATTAAGTTGAAGAGAAAAGATGAAAGGAAATTTAAAAAAGAGGCGAAATGAAGAAGAAATATGTTGGAAGAAGCTTGAAAAATAAAATAAAAAAGTAATGAAGAAATAATTTTTAGAGTAAAAAGTTAGAAATTGAGAAAGAAGAAGAAATGAAGAAATGAAGGAAGAAAATGAAAAAAAGGTTGAAGAAAGAGCAGTGGTAAAACCTACGTCTCCCACATTTTATCCCTGCCATTTCCTGCCATTCCCAGCCACTTCTTAATACTACTAGTTCTCAAAGATAAACAAACTCCCTGCCATTCCCTGCCACTTCGTAATACTACTAGTTCTCAAACATAAACAAACCCCCTGCCATTCCCTGCCACTTCTTAATACTACTAGTTCTCAAACATAAACAAACTCCATGCCAATCCCTGCCACTTCTTAATACTGCTAATTCTCAAACATAAACAAACCCCCTGCCATTCCCTGCCACTTCTTAATACTGCTAATTCTCAAACATAAACAAACCCCCAGCCATTCCCTGCCACTTCTTAATACTACTAGTTCTCAAACATAAACAAACTCCATGCCAATCCCTGCCACGTGTGTGTGTGTGTGTGTGTATCTGTGCCTGTGTCTCTGTATGTGTCTCTGTGTGTCTGCGTGTATGTGCACGCCTCTGTGTGTGTATGTGTTGATATGGTAACGGTAGCGTATGGATGAATCTCCTGTAAGTCTCTTCTGGTTACCTATTCATATCATGCAAACTTATTTACTTATAAACAAGACAAAAACATTCAAATCCATTGATCGGCTACTGTCAACAAAGGGCTCGTAGTGATACCATTGTACACAGGCCCGGGCAGAGGGGGCGTCCAGAGGGACCAGTTGGTCCAGGCCTACGATTTAGAGGGAGGCCTACTCCAGAGGCATACATGTACATACCCATACATCAATCATATGTATTTAGCACTGATTACCCAAATGCTTAATGAGCAGTTTGAAACGGGACCTACATTTCTCATCTGGCCTGGGCCTATTACCAGTCCGGCCCTGGCTGTACATACACGCAGATGCAACCCGATGTACGTAAGCAGTGCAAATTACGATTCGTAAAACCAGCCCAGTTGATAGGGAATTCAGTGCCAGCAAAAGAGAGAATACTACTTGATATGTTGTTGGCCATTATTTTCTTTTTAAAAGAACAAGAAAAAAACGTGTTCATGTAAGAAGTAGTTTCATTGCGTTTTTCTCTTAGAGCCTTTTTCTTCCTTTCTGTAACTGATTTTCTTTCTCTCTCACTTCTCTCCCTTTGTAGAACTAACAGCCTCCTATTAGAATATCTGCCTCCAGCCGAATCGTCATTACTTTGATGTCTTTCAACATTAAACCCAAAACCAAATCATTCTGGAAATAGTTCATATTCTTTTGGGTTGTCTTATTTCTTTTGGCGTCTTCATTTTGTTTCCAGTTCTTTTTGTTTCTCGAATGACTGCTTTTTTAGTTGATGCCTATTATCTATAGAGACTATTATAATCATTCCCTTCTTGCTCTCTCTCTCGCTCGCTCTCTTGCTTTCCCTTGTAGCCCCACATCTCTCTCTCCTTTCTCCTTTGCTTCCTTGCTCTCTATCCCCCATCCCCCTCTCTCTATCTCGCTCTTGCGCGCTCTCTCTCTCTCGCGCGCGCTCTATCTCTCTCTCTGCTCTACCTTGTCCCCCCTCTCTCTCTCTCCGTTGGTCCATTGCCCTGTCTCTCTCTCTCTCTCTGATCTCTCTTGTTCCCCATCTCTCTCTCCGTTGTTCCCTTGCTCTCTCTCTCTCTCCTTTCTCCTTTGCTTCCTTGCTCTCTCTCCCCATCCCCCCTCTCTCTCTATTGCTGTTTTGTTTCCCCCTCTCTCCATTACTCTGTTTATTGCTCTCTTGCTCTCTTGTTCTCTCTTGCTCTCCTTCTCTTGCTCTCTCTCTCACACGGCTTGTTAACACCCTTTCTCCATTGGTTTCTTGCCCCCCTCTCTCCCCCCTCTCTCTCCCCCCTCTCTCTCTCTCTGGACATTTCTTTATATAGATTGGACATGATATTGTTTCCCGGGATTGTTAATGATAGCTTCTCGTAAATACTGAACGCCCAAAGCTCTTTTTCGCTTCAGGATTCTGATGACTTTTCACCTCTCGATTGTTAGATTCCGTTTGTTTCGTCCAAATCAAAATTAGCAACTGTAAAAAGGAAGCTAATTGGGATGTCTGCCTCGAGTTGCAAAAGCAAATATGGCGAGAAGAGAAAAGTTAATTCTTTATAATACGATGGACTCATTAATACCAAAAAGATTGGTGACACTTATGTAACTTCCAAACAGTGGTACAAGTTGCTGTTTGCGCTCAGATAAAATGTCATGATTTCAAATGCTGATTTTGGGGCATGTCCTCCCAACTTCGTAAATTGCTGCAACACAATCTTCAAATCCCCATTTAGCATCGTGCTGTACTAAACTAAGATTAGTAAGTATCACTATAAAAAGATTTGGTGAGCCTGCTTCGGGGCTGACATATTTAGGTTTTCGCCAGAGATTGTTGTTCTAGTCGAAGAAAATCCAGGATTTCGAATGCTGATTTTCTAGGCAAGCAAGACCTCCCTATTTTGAAGATTGGTGCAACACCATTTTCCAACCCTCATTTCTTCCAATTTGACTTTGTGATGTATCGTATTTCCCGGCATATAAGAGGCGCTTTCTGTCACGTGAAGCGAACGCTTTATCAGTTGTTCACTGACGTTACTGCGCTATGCAAATAATGTAAACAGCCAGCCACTGTGGAGGAGGTTAATATAGATTTGAATAGATAAGAACATTAGAATAACCCGATAGTGTGGAGGGCTATGACGACCAGGGGAAAGGAGGGGGTTTTATTTTATTTTTTCGAGAATATGCCTGCAAAAATTGAGGTACGTCTTATATGACGGTGCGTCTTATATGCCGGCAAATACGGTACTAAGCTAATATCAAAATGCAGAATCTTGTTGGGTTGATATTTGAAGAAGATTAGCTCTTCCCATTTGGAAAATCCGTGCAGAATAATCTTTCTACCCCTATTTCCACAATTTGGCTTTGTGACTTACTATGTTTAACCTATATTAAAAGGTAGGTCGCCCCTCCCGACATAGAAGATTGGCGCAACACAATCTTCTTACACTCCTTTTCCGCTCATGCCATATTAGCTTAGAAACTATCGATATATACACAGCCTTCTTTGCGGCTGAGATAGATACATACTGCCCACTAGCACTCATGGTTGATGTTTGAGTACTTGTGCGAGACCTATTATTTTCAGGGCAGGCATCTCCTCACTATTTGGAAGATTGGTGCAACACAATCCTCCTATTTCCAATTTCTCCCATTTAGCTTTATATCTTAGTAAGCTCATCTTAGTATATACCAACACCAAAGAGAGTTTGTATTCCACTCTCAGACAATTTGACCAAAGCTTAGTCGAACTGCATGGAACCATAGGACACATACTTTTAAAGTTTGTTTTTGGGTAAGGCTTGTTAACCATGTTTATTTCATTGAACGACAATTTGATATTTAGTGCATTTCCTTTTTTAATACCCCCCCCCCAAAAAAAAAAAACAAAAAAAAACATGGGTTTCAGTGGGATGTTCAATTTAAAATGTATGTTTATGCTAAACTGAGCTCTTAGTTTTGTCCGGCATTCACGCATGTGTAGACTTTTTTAGTGATCACTGCTCAACACAAGATGAAAGAAGTAGCTTATTCATTGATCACCCTTTTTTCCAATTTTTTAATTGATCACCCACAACACGTTATGCAACAAGGCGTTGGTGACGTGACGGTTTCTATTGAGTGACTAATTTTATCTTAGGACTTGCTTCAATGAAATCAAATCTTTGAGATGACCAATTGTCACCATTCCACCAGTTGTTCCGATTAATATCCTCAACCTTGTTAATTTTACCACTAGATTTCGATCGATGCATTCTTCGGTCTTCCTCTAGTGCATAATTCATTCAGTCTCGCATGAAAATACGCAAAGAAAAAGAAATCTGTTTAATCTGGTGGGGTTGACTTGCAGACAAGCCGATTGGGTTTGATGGTATTGGATGTTCGATCTGCCTGGAGTTCCGATTATATCAGCCAAACTCAGATCAAACAAATGTTTTCCACCACAACCGACAATGTCTGTATTTATTAAAAACCGTCAACCAAAACTGTCAACATAGGTTTCTTGAGTTTTTAAGTGATTCTGGCTATCTAAATTAGAAATCGTCAACCAAAACTGTCAACATAGGTTTCTTCAGGTGTTTAAGTTGGTCTGGCTGGCTGACTATGTATGCACGTATGTATCACACGTACAGATCGCACCAATGGAGTTATAGGGCTGAATATTTCAACATTTAATCCTTGTTATGTCTAGTGGGGGTTCAATTTACAATGTAAGTTTATGTGAAATTGGTACCTTAGACTGTGTCCGGCTGCGTTCACATTTTTTTAATTGATCACCCCCGACACGGCATGCTGCCAACATCCATTGGTCACGTGACGGTTTCGAGGTTGTTGCTAAGGGAAAATATAGATATCTATTAAGGTTTGGCACAAGACCGCAATAGTGGGCGCTTAGGGAAGATCGAACTCACTACACTAGCAATGCTCTACAAGGCTTGCATGCTAACCAGATTTATATATTTACTAGTCTTCTCGAGTATAGTGGGGCACTTAGAGAAGCTCGAACTTATAAGTAATAGCTTGCTTACTAACCATCGCTCTACAACAGACGCCCTGTATATCTTACTACAATTGAATAAATCTCTGTCTCTCTGTGTGTATTACTCGACAACTGAGAAAGTTGACATTCGACAAATATATATGTCAGCACACAAGCAGTGTCGTGTGTGAAGTTTTTTTTTGATCAGCGGTCTTCGAGAAATCTAATAAAAATAAATAAAAAATTACCGATTATAGATCTTTCTTCATAGTGTCTATTAATTATCTCCCTTGACTTCGTTCTTTAGAAATATCTAAATCAGTAATACCGAAGAAAAGTAACCGAAATGCTTCGAAGCCATAGTTTCGTACGACGGACGGAAAATATTTTACATGATAATTATGGCAAGATGCTCAGCACAACATAAAGTCTAAACATGCGTCTTTAAACGTGCAGTGTCTTGAATCAATTGCTCTTAATTAGGCCCCGCGCCTAAGGGGGCCCCGCGTTAGAGTGATCTACTCTATTCATATCAAATATACACAATAATGCAACATACACCTAACATCATATTGCAGATTTTACGAGAACAGCAACGATTATAATTTCTTTCTGAATTCTCAAAAAAGCCATTGTATTTGTTTATTTTGTTTATATTTTGAATATTTGTTTTACTGTACTTGAATTAAATTATGTATTAATTAATTATAGAACAGCATAAAAATGTACTTCTCTGAAATGCAGATTTTGATTGCTTT
>VCCN01006353.1:4401092-4413782 GCA_006491835.1 Architeuthis dux | reverse complement strand
ATTTATTTCTTATTAGATTTCTCGAGAACCGCTGATCTAAACGATTCCAAACTTGACACTACAATGGCCAGTGTGCTGACGAACATATATCGACTTCGTACAATGGCCACTTGACGAGTTATCTCGGTATATACATACATACACACGGATATTTCTCAAATTATAAGATGTATTTCCGATTTCTGATTGAGAAGATGAGGACTCTTTCAGATTTCGAACATTTCCGAGGAACAATTTAAACAAATGCAAGTCTTAAAAAAGTCTACAAAAGAAACAATTTATAAATTGAACATCACTTTGATCTCCGTTTCTGTCTCCTTCAGCAGTAATCTCACAATCGCTTAAGGAATAATCTCTCGCACTAATTCATTTGTGAAAAGAATAAAGATTATTGTTTGATAAGGAAACTTGAATTGAATTGGATTCTGGTTCGATGCTTGATAATTCAATTGACAATTTCAATAATGTTACAAATACTACAAAGACAGGTCTGGTTAGTCAATCAATAGAAACCGTCAAGTGACCAACATCTTTTGGCAGCATGCGGTGATCAATTACAAAATTGGAAAAAGTGGTGATCAAGGAATAAATTACTTCTCTCGCTTTTTAATGGATCACTAACAAGATTTTTCAAAAAAACAAAAAACAAAAAAAAAGCTGGACCAATTTAGCATACACTTACATTGTAAATTGAAACCCCCACTGAAAACCTATTTCGGGGAGGAATTCTCCAAAAACAAAAGAAAAAACGTTTTTTTCTAGACATAATAAGAGGTGAATGTTGAAATTTTCCTCTAACTCCATTGGTGCTGATATACGGGTGATACATGCACATACAGCCAGACCAGCTTAAAAGCTGAAGAAACCTACGTTGACAGTTTTGGTGACAGTTTTGGTCGTCGTTTTCTAACATCAAAGAACTGAACAATTATTCAGATCAGTGGACAAATTTAATCATGATTTGATATCTTCTTATTTGAACTAATAATAACACAGCAACTCGCGATCTTCAAAGAGGACGATTGAACTCCTTCTTTGTGTTTGTTGTCTATACGATGGTCCGGCCGATCCATTCTACAGCCTATCCGTTTATACTGCTAGTAAACTTTCTTTCAATAGCAGCAACGCTGATAACGTAAGATCCGAGTGTTTTTGTTTCTTCTCCTTGTTAGGCCTGGATATCGATACCTTGTCCCTGTTGAGTAGCCGAAGCCACATCGAGTTGATAATACATCTGAAAAAGGCCATAGAATGGATCTGCCCAAACGTCGTGTGAAAACAACACAAACAACAAGGAGGAGTAGTCCAATCGTCTGAAAAACTATTTGAATGTCAATGACCCAGCAGTGTTGCCAATTTAGCGCGTTTCGCGCTAGATTTAGCGCGTTTCTTGTTTTGGCAATGCAAATTTTTGACCATTCTTAGCGTCTTTTTTGGTGGTTTATGGCTTTTTTTGGCAATTTAAAAAAATGTAACGGTTTTTGGCAGTCAAATTAGCGTGAGAATATTTTTTGAGTTGGCAACACATATAGAATTATAGACAGCAACTTGGGATCTGCTTAGAAGCTCATGTTGGTGCCCGCTACTCGCCTGTGCCAGAGGTTAGAGCCCAGGTAAAAGCCAGCACTTTGAATACTGAGTTTCACGGAAGGCAGGCAGGTCCATCCCACACAAAAGATTGGAGCAAAACAATATCCCTACTCCCATCCTCTTATTTAGCCTTGTGCCCTACTAAGCTAATCTAAGTTTAATAAATATCAATAATTCTGCAACATGACAAGCTTTTAAAAATAATTCCTCTTGAAACTGAATTGTAAAATCTCAAATTAGATTTCATAATCGTAGGCACAATTTGGATCAAATACAATATCGCCTATAAATGAATACTTTTTTGTTTTATAGAATCTTAATTTTCTTCTAAACCAAACATAGCAGGATTTTACTATTTGTACTGGAACACAACACACTCAAAACGGATATTCATCATCATCAGCAGCAGCAGCTGCAGCAGTAGCAGCAGCAGAAGCCGTTATAAGGCATTTCCCATCACCTTCCATGACGACATAGATTGTACTAACCCCTGCCACGTCTTTATTACCTGTCCTAGGTAGATGTATTCATCAATGTCTTCTAGAGCCTATCCTTCTATCTTCATGGCCTTTTGGGGGACTTTATCGTTGAACATTACCTTTGTCTTTGTTCTGTTCATCTTTAAACCTACTTGTTTACTTTCCCTATTTAGATCAATTAACCTGTTTTGTAATTCTTCGGATGCTTCCGACGTCATGGAAATGTCATCGGCGAATCTTAAGTGGCTTAAGTATTCTCCATATATGTTTATTCCCATTCCCTCCCAGTCAGTTTTCCGAAAGATGCTTTCAGGGCTCGCTGTACATAGTTTAGGTGATATTGTATCCCCCCTGTCTTACGCATTTTGCAATCTGTATCTTGTTTGTATCTTTGTGTAGTCTAATTATTGCAGTGCCATTTTTGTATGTGTTTTTGGATGATTTGTATGTAATTCTCGTTAACACCTTGTTCTCGCATTGCGTTGAAGACCGCCGTCTGCCAACGTAGACAATATAATGGCGCCGCTTGCCTCCATTTATGGTCAAATAAAGTAGAGGTGGAATTCTTAGTTACTACTCTCTTCTTCACCGACCATGGTGAACGCCAACAAGTTGTCTGCTAAAAACAAATGAAGGAAGTTGAATATATTCTCTGAAGTGTACCTAAACCGTAAATCTTGAAAACGGATATTATCAGGTATTATTTATGACCAATCTCTACAGCATTGAAACTTTTTTATTCCACGTTTAGGGGTCAAATCGAGGCTTATTTCTTGTTTCCACTCTGGGGCGTCCCTTTTAGGGGTCACATTCAAGGGATGACTTTGTTTTTCCCTTTTATAAAATGTCTATAAAATATCATTTGTTTTCCTGTCTTTTTATATTTGAAATTATTTTTCCTCGGGCAACGCTGGGTAACCCTGCTATTTTTATTCTAAACCAAACATAGCAGGATTGTATTATTTCTAGTGGAACATTACACATGCAAACCGGATAGTACTGGGTATCATTTATGATCAAACTCTACAGCATTGAAACTCTGTTGCCATAAATATAAATAGGTTGCCGTCCAAAATGAGTACACATCAACGAAACATTATTTTTAGCAACAGAGTTTCAATACTGGAGAGTTTGGTCATAAATACTACCTGATAATATCCGTTTTGATTGTGTAATGTTCCACTATAATAAGCTCGATAAATATCAATAATCCAAAAAGCTGTTAAGAAAATGTTTTTCATGAAACTGAAATGTCAAATCTTAAATTAGATTTCATAAACGTAGGATCCATTTGAACGAGATATGATCCTTCTTTAATAACTCTCAGACTCTTTTCGTGAAATACTGAAAGACAATGACAAGATAACGACTCAAAACAAGCAAGAATAACGACCTTCAATCTTGATTTAAACAATACAATGGCTGGTTAACCTGTACACACATTTTAGAAATATAAAATATAAAAAGACAAATCACGATATGCCGACGTGACATAAATAAAAAGAGAGGTTTATTTCCCTCAGATCTGACATTAAATTAAATACAGTATCATCCATACATGAGTACACAACTTTTCTTTTGTAGAATGTTAATCTCTGAAGAAAGTTAATCCCTGAAGAAAGTTAATCTCTGAAGAAACCTATGTTGACAGTTTTGGTGTCGCTATTTTTGTGTGTGATGTTGTATTTATTCATGTCTGCAGTGAGCATCACGGCCAAATTAAAAGAGCCGAGGCTCTGATATTTTGCATGGATATTGACTTAACACCGGGATAAATGATAGGCTTTAGTGAGGTTTCTGATTCACAATATAAGTATTATTATAACTGAGCACATATTTTATTGTCCAATAGGAATGACGAGGTAGTGAACGCAATCTACGTCATCACACGTGTTCCAAATTATTTGTCTTTTTGAAGTTGTATGACAAAGAGTCTTTTTTCTACTTTCTGGGGTCAAAATTGAAGGGGAATTCCGTTTTCTCCACTTTTAGGGGTCAAAATGGAGGGGGAATACTTCTTTCCACTTTTAGGGTTCCAAATAGAGTGGGAATTCCTTTTTTCCCTCTTAAGGGTCAAAATGGAGGGGAATTCTTTTTTCCACTTTTAGGGGTCCAAATCGAGGGGTGTCCTTTTTTCACTTTAGGGGTAAAAAACGAAGGGGGTCAAAATGTAGAGGAATTACTTCTATTCACTTTTAAGGGTCAAAATCGAGGGGTAATTCTTTTTTTCTACTTTTAGGGGTCAAAATGAAGGAGGAATTACTTTTATTCTACTTTTAGGGGTCAAAATGGAAGGGAAATCCTTTTTCCACTTTTAGGGGTAGAAATGGAAGGGGTATTCCATGTGTCCCTCTTATAGGGGTCAAAATCGAGCGGGGATTATTTTTCCCACTTCTATGAGTCAAAATCGAAGGAGAATTATCTTTCCATTTTTAGGGGTCAAATCGAGACGTATTTCATCTTTTCCAATCTGGGGCGTTCCTTTTAGGGATCAAATTAAAGGGATAACTTTGTTTTTCCCTTTTATAAAATGTCTATAAAATATCATTTGTTTTCCTGTCTTTTTATATTTGAAATTATTTTCCCCCGGGCAACGCTGGATAACCCTGCTATTTTTATTCTCAACCAAACATAGCAGGATTTTATTATTTCTAGTGGAACATTACACAATCAAAACGGATACTACCAGGTATTATTTATGATCAAACTCTACAGCATTGAAACCCAAAAATATGAATATGTTGCCGTCCAAAGATGAGTACACATCTACGAACAAATATGTTTGGCAACAGAGTTTCAATGCTGGAGAGTTTGGTCATAAATATCACCTGATAATATCTGTTTTGATTGTGTTATGTTCCACTATACTAAGTTCGATAAATATCAATAAGCCAGCAAAACGACAAGCTGTTAAAAAAATATTATTCATGAAACTGAAATGTCAAATCTTAAATTAGATTTCATAAACGTAGGATCAATTTGAACAAGATATGATCCTTCTTTAATAACTTCTTTTTGGAATTTTACTCTCAAACTCTTTTCTGAAATACTTAAAGATGACGACAAGATAACGACTCAAAACAAGCAAAGATAATGACCTTCGATCTTGATTTAAACAATACAATGGCCGGTTATCCAGTACACACATTTTAGGAATATGAAATATAAAAAGACAAATCACGATATACCGACGTGACATAAATAAAAAGAGAGGTTTATTTCCCTCGGATCTGACATTAAATTAAATAAACAGTGGGGGGAATAAATATTCGTACGGTATGTTCTTCAAATACTGTTCCATAACTCCTTCAATAATACACGTATTTGCTTCATATCTTCTGTGTATCATTGCCTGTGATGTATCTTAGTAGTAAAAACTTTGTTACACCCTTTATCAACCCGGACAGGAGCCAGCATTCATACATGCACACTAGATACACACATTGAAAATTAAGAGCTGAGTGGTGGATGTGTGGCTGGTCGAAATTATGGTGTGTTGAACTGGGTATCATAAAAAACAAGTTGAAATGTAAGTTGACAATATACATCGTTTTGCCAGACTTATTGTCTACAAAGGATATCAAGTTTCTAGTCAAGTACATCAATTCCATGTCCTGAAAATTGGTTATCTAAAAGTTGTACTCGGAAAGATTAACTTGGTATTCGGAATAGAAATCTGATTGTTCTTAGGAAAATTTGATGTCAAGTGTTTTCCACTTGCTGACCGTGGTGCGTGAGTGCAAAAATACGTATGAGTCCGCTACATTACAAAAGAAGTACGCCTCTTTATGGGGTAATGGTGGGCAAGCTGGTTTCATAAATAATGACTACTGAGTAGTGAGTTCGATTCACACTGAGTGCTTCATACTTGTAGCCTTGTTTCAAAGATTTCGATCCTCGCTATGTGCCCTACAATAATGGCCTTGTGTCTGACTGAGCAAAGTTTACTCGTGGCCTCATGCCAAACTAAAATAAGTTTAGTGAATATGTAGTATTGAGAAATGGCTTCGATCATCACATTGTAGCCTTGTGCTAAAACTAAACTGCTTTCTAATACACCCTAGTGTGTAGTGAGATTGATTATCGGGGGGTGACCCGCTCATGTGACCTTGTGCCCGACTAAGCTAAGCTTACTGGTACAGACATGTAAGTAACTGAGATCGATTCTTACTTGGTGCTTCACCTTTGTGGTCTTGTACCAGATCCAGTTTACCTTACTAATAAATACTAGTAGGCCGTGAGTTCGATTTTCACTGGGTGCCCATATTTGAGTCCTTCTGCCAATATTGAACTGAGTACTAATCTACTACTGAGTAGTGAGTTCGATCCTCACTGGGATCTCCACGCTATTTTGCTTATGCCAAAATTAAGCTAAGCTTACTAATACGTACTACCGGGCGGTGACTTCGATTCTCACTGGATGCCCCAAACCTGTTGCCTTGTGCCAAAGCTAAGCTAAGCTTATTAAATTACAATTAAAACTAGAGAACACTTCGAGAGTACATACCTCCGCCAACGCCATTGTCAGTGGAAGTAATTGTGCCTGGATCCGCCCCCAAATTGAATCACTTCTTCCGTCGACTATTGTCCACCCTTCCTTCCACAAAATGTCATTGAATTTCATTGAGAACGTTTTCAGATATCGTGTGGACAGACATGACATTTTGGCGATATTATGTGGTGTGGAAATATAACTACGATGCAGGAGAGATAATTGAGCACGGATCCGCCCCAAATTTAATCGCTTCTTCCTTAGCCCATTGTCCACCCTTCCACAACATTTCATTTAAATTCATTGATGACTTTTGGAGATATCGCGTGGACAGTCATTAGCGTTTACATAAATGTATGGAGAAAAAAAACGGGAGCAATTTATCTCAATCAAAAAGAAATTCCTGAATCCGCCCACACAATCTAACCAATTCTTCCTTACCCCTGTTTCCACACCATTTCACAAGTACTTTTGGAGATATCGTGTGGCCAGACAGACATACAGCCATACAGACGGAAAGATGTGACTGAATATATATATATATATACCTCTCCAACTTCCTTAACAGAGGTAATGAAAGTGAAATAATCGCGCAATAACGGACAAGATTGTTAGTAAGCTCATTCAGCGGAGCAGTACTACTGTAATGAGTTAGATCTTCACTGCCGTAATAAGTTTAGTAAATGACAATAACCACACACTCACATAACAATGCCCCATATTCCAAGAGCAGAGGAATTGTTGAGTTTCGAAAAAGGAGCGTATTTTTGGTCAATCCGAAGTTGGAATAAGCCAGGCCCGAAGAGCATCGAAATTGAAAATTCCTCTTTCAATGTACCACCTGATCTTACAAGTCACTGATGACAGAGACTAGAAAAAGAAATTGGTTATTGAGATGTTGAACATACCTTTGGAGGTTTAGCACACTTCGTCTCTTTTCAGATGAGTTCCCATTTGGTAAATGTTCGAACACAGAACGAGCAAAGGCCTTGCAAGCATGGGCGTTTGGAAACTCTTTGGTTAAGGAGGTGGGGGACAGAGGGTTTGATTTGCCCGAATTTTACACAGATTAAAAACACTAGTAGGGGGACAGAGAGCTTGGTTTGCCCGAAATTCTACACAGATTAAAAAGACAAGTACTAATTCCCAATAAAAAAAAGTATTTTTATCAATCGACATACACAGTACAAATCACACAACATGCAACTTCTTGGAAGTAAAAATATCAATTGCCCGAATTCCCTCCCACTGTTTTGCCCGAATTGTGGAGGGGGGAGTTGCCCCCTGCCTCCCTGGATCGTACACCTATGCTTGCAAGTAAAACTTTAAAATCTGTCATTGATAGGTGCAATAACTTTTAATCTATTTATATAATGAGCTGTGTAATTCTGTTCTGTTTCTCTGGACTATTCCACTTAGAGATAACAATTTTGCTAATAAGATATATCCTGCCATCCACTTGGAACAATGGACTCTTCCACTGAAACGATTTCTGTAGTGTTTTCCCCTTATAAAGATCATCTCATCGAAATTCAAATATATTCGCGAATCCTTTCATGGGGCTTAACTAGTTGACATTCTTGAATTGTTTAGTCCGTTGAATAATAAAGGCTGTTGTTTGAGAGTTGGAGGTGTCTATTTACTTCTGACATCTGTAATAGAAGATGAAATGAATTTGATCTGAGTTTGATTCTCATTTCATGTATGACTAACCAAACAAACAGTTGAAGAATTTTACAATCCGGCTCATATCACATATCCCTCCCACCAAATCGGGCCCCGAATCTTTGCTAATTGACCTACACATCACTCAATATGTAGACAGGCCAGTGAAGGGGAGTTAAGCAAGTTTGGATGCTCCATTTCTTCTTGGGAGAACTCTTCTGACAAAAACTAATGACATGACCACTGACAGAACCTCCACCACCACAACTGCAACGTACGACTTCTCTCCCCCAATGTGCACGCGTCCCCCCCCCCACCCCTCAACCCGGTTTGGTTGCGAAATTCGAAAAACCCTGCCCGCTGTGGCAAGCATCCAATCAGGAATGTATCGACGATGAATGGAAACAGCGACTACCGCTAATTACAGCCATTAACTTGTCTGGGTTTAATTACGGGTAAATTAATGATGAACGAGGCACGTCTGAGTGTGACGCCCAACTCACACACCCAGACGCAGTGGTTTGTATTGCAAAGAACGAAGCATAATTCGTTGCTATTCGTACAATGCAAATAGATAGGTACACGGCTAAAATACATTTCTCAGTAATTAGATCTTGATATCAATGTGAATTGATACTTGAAATAGCCGGACATTTGGTCCGTGTGTCCCAGACTGACCACTTACGTGAGCTTCTATCATTTTAATGACCATCTGTGGAAATGATCATCTCTATTGTATAGCAATGAACATGAAAAGAGTCCAAGTAGTAAAAAGTTTTGAATATCTCCTTATATTTCTTAATGGTTTCCTTTTAGTTGGGAATTTGGATCAGTCTATAGTGGTTTGATGATCACTATAATCTAATTTGTTAAGAATGAGTATTGTTCTTAACGATTTTGTTTGGCCTTGGAAGATGAATTCTCGTAGAAATTGAATAGTTTGGGTCACCTTCTTGAAATGAAGAACAGCAGAATACATGCAAAGGAAATACAAGCAAGACATTCTTTCTATAAAGATAATTTGTGCCAGTCTTTCATTGTTCCGAATAAGTAAAATAAGACAGAGAAAAGCATGTGTAGTGAAGAAAGGTAAAAACAGGTCTGATTAGTCACTCAATAGAAACCGTCATGTGACCAACATCTACTGACACCATGCCGTGTTAGGAGTGATCAATTAAAAAATTGGAAAAAGGGATGATCAATGAATAAGTAACTTCTCTTGCCTTTTGATGTTTTGTTGACCACTAAAAAAGTCCTAATTTTCAAAAAACAAGCATGGATGACACAACATCAGGGACCAATTTAGCATAAACCTGCATTGTAAATTTAATCCACATCCCACTAAAAAATAATATTTTGAAGGGGAATTTAACTATATTTATTTTTCTAGACATAATAAAGAGTAAATGTTTTAATGTTCACCCCTCTAACTCCATTGGTGCGGCCTGTACGCGTGATACATACATAGCTAGCTAGTCAGCCAGACCAACTTAAAAACTGAAGAAACCTGTGTTGCAGTTTTTCTGGCAGTTTTGGTTGACGGTTTCTAATATTCTCCAGAAATCCGGACTGAGATTTTGATCAAAGGCTCTAAATATATCCAGTAAGACATTAAGAAAACTGAATTGGACACATTTTGTAACATTAAACGAAAACGTTTCCATTTACCTCCCTGATCCAAAACTGATACTGGACGAATTCTATTGAATCTACATTTATATATTATTAATGTTGACTAATTTTTCTTTCATCTTATTTTTGTTGCTTGTTTACACCTAGTATTAATAAACATAATAGTCTTTAGGTATCCAAATCTTTTGATGAAACTTTCTAATTATTATTGATTTTGGTTAGTTTTACTTTCATCTTATTTTTGTTGCTTGCTTATACCTAGTATTAATAAACATAATAGTCTTTAGTTACCCACATTTCCTAGATGAAGCTTTCTCATTATTATTGATTTTAGTTAGTTTTACTTTCATCTTAATTTTCTTGCTTGTTTTCATCTAATAGTAGTAGACGTGATAAATGTATTGTCATTATAATTCTTTTTAACACGTTTTTCTTTCGCCTCACGTTTGCAGCTTTTTTGGCTGCTCTTACGTCATTTTTACATTTTGCTACGATTGTTAATTTAAGCCAATAATTGGCCAATCGCATCAGCTATTGCCTTAGGCACTAGGGAATACCCCGTTACACAATGGGGAGCTTCTTTCTGTGAGAGGATCCCCAGGGATCAGGCACGCTTCGTTTACTGTATCTCATCTTCGAGTTAGGCACGAGTAATCCAAGTACTTATTTGCCACGTGGACAAATGTGACACAAGGTCAGTCTAAAATGACCCAATCCCCATGGGCCCTGCTGCAAAAGGGATCAAGGCGACCCAATAACCTTCCCTTTAGTGCAATGGGGAGGTGCTGCATTGGAGATGGACTCATTAGAGACGAGGAACATATGCTTCGATGTTATTCCCTGTCTAGCCCAAAGACAAGAACAAGGCTGATCCCAGCACTGAAGGGCCGGGGACTAAAATAAGAAACCAAATGCAATCATAGATTGAAAAAGTTCGTTAAAGCCTTAGCCATTACAATAATCACTTAGAGAATACAGAATTGTAAATAATATAATTCTGTCATAATGGTCAATCAATGTGTCTGTAAACTGATTGCCTGGGTTTAAACCAAACCTAATCTAATCTAATCTAAACCAAAAAGCCAAAACATGTTTTGTGTGATCAGACAACGAACAATCTGTTGCCTACGCGTTGCTTCGTGAAAAGCACTGCGGCGTGTATTTTCCTCAGACTTTCTTCTGTACGTTTGAATATAAAGTAGTTGGGTGTGCCTCGCCGTGAAACAAAAGTTAGCTAGTTTGTCTTGCAAACCATTACGACTGAACTGAATCGTTCACTTGGTGCCCAACACTTGTGTTTTTGTGCCGTACTGAGCTAAGTCTAGTAAATACCAAGGGCGCCCTACCTTGGAGCTATAGTTAGCAAACCACTACTACTGTAGTGAGTTCAATTATCCCTGGATACCCCACATGTGTAACTGAGCAAGGCTAAACTAAGTTTAATAACACCTTATTAAAGGCGTTTATCTGTAGAATAATCATTAGCAAACCCCCTTGGTAGACCATTGCTATTACAGTGTTTTGTATTTCGACTGGGTGCACCACATTAGTGGCCTTGTGTCAGACTGAGATAACTTCAGTAAATACTTATCTGGTAGCATTAGAAGCAATAATACTCATGTTTTGAGAAGATCAGCTAAAATCGTAGCTGTAAAGAAACAGAGAGATATATAAATTAGTTGAAAATAAAAATAATATATACATATTAATGAAATCAGTTCATTTCAGAATATCAAAACAACATGTATCACTCATTCATTTTCTGGAATCGAACTTTAATTTCATTACTTAAGTTCTGTTGGATAGCTGAATGAAGACTACTCTCACTGCTACTGTGATGTCACTTTCTGCCACTTCTGTTCGGCTTGAAGGCCAAGATGTAAAATGGTCGACAGTAGCGTGACGTCAGGTTTTCTCAATCTGGAGAGTCACGTTGAAATCGTTGTGAGTGACACATAGTAGAAGACAGAAGTTATGGTTCAATCTTTACAGTATCAATCGGATACAGAGGCGTTCATTGGAACAATGGATGTCCAGACACCCCGAGAAGAGTTCATTACAATCTTCCTCACATTATGGCATTGGTGACTAAAAGAACAAATGGTCGCATATATAACAAGTTCTATAAATCCTATCGGTACATCACCACAGAAGGACAATCATGTCAAATGTTCTATCAAATCAGCAAAGTCGTAATAAATATGTTACACATAAACTAAGAATGTTGACTTAACAACCCCCAGCCCGTGGCTCTCCACGCGAGGCCAACCCCTTAGAGTTCAATTACATTAATGCAAAAACTACAACAAGCCTTTATATCTTTTAGTGATTAATTTTGATTGCTCCCTTGGCGTAAGATGGCCGGGGTTTTTTTTGAAAGTCAAATTCGTCATTTAATTTTTACTCACTTGTTTTTCCTCTTGGCCCGACTTGTCTTTCTCACAACGTCTTCATTTTATTTTCTCTTCGTCGTAGTTAAGCACCTTTCCTTCGCCAGCCACGGAGACATTCTCCAGGGATTACGCACCGTGTCAAATGCGATCCCTGAAAAATTATAAGCAAGTTCAATGTCGCTTAGAACCCCTGCTCCTACCACCCACCCCAATGCCGACCACTTTCTTCAGGGACGAATGTTAACAGGGTGAGACCTGGAATCATAAAAACTATCGTAAAAATAAGAAGGGCAGTCATGAATGGTAAGTGTAGTAGCACAGTTATATCAACAACAACACGGAAATCAAATAATGACAATGAGGGGGAAATAATGATAATAATAATAGTAATAATAACACCAAAGAAACGGAACTGATGTCAATAATAATAATAATAATA
>VCCN01006353.1:4323802-4334455 GCA_006491835.1 Architeuthis dux | reverse complement strand
AATAATAATAATAATAATCTACTCTATTAATGAACGGTATGATTTTCTTGGGTCACTGCTCGTAACAACGCTGGACTCTTTTGACAGCGGAGTTACAGTTTTGCTGAAGAAAATACTTTGAAATACTTTGCTGAAGAAAATACCCACCGTTTCAAACCATGCACTTTTCGCAGTAAACGAATTCAGTATTTTTTTTCTAAAAAATTATTTTTGTAAATATCTCAATCCAAATATATCCGTGAATTATTTCCCCACTACTATTAACGAGTAGATCATATGAAAACAAAACAGATCAGGGCACACGTCGTATAGCAATGATCAGCAAGCTCCTATTTAAATGTGACACAAGCTATTGTTGCGAAGACATTAAGAGCACTTGACTTTGTAACAGAACGAACCCCGATCTTACTGGTCCAGAGTACACAAGGCAATGCCAAGGGCATCACATCTGCGTCCGTCTGGTCAGAAATGATCAGCATGCTCCTATTTACCCACCCCCGAGAACGAGATGTGACACAAGGTCAGTTTAACGTGGGAACGTCACACGCAAATGTGTGAAGCACGAACTTCCTCAAACATTATCTGTATACCTCCCACCAATTGTTGCGAGGATATGAGAGCACTTGACTTATTCACAGGTAGAGCCCTGATTCCACTGGTACAGACTAGACAGAGCAATGCCAACGGCATAGCATCTGCGTCCGCCTAGTCAGAAATAATCTTCCAAATATAGATTTGGATGATCAGTAAGCTAAAACTGCTGGCCGTTATTAGTGGGTTCGATCATCACTGGATCTCCCACTATTGATTGGTCTACACACAACTTCTATGTGTGTAAATAATATGGAAGAAAAATGCTTCAGGACGCACGTCTTAAAGCAATGATCAGCAAGCTAATCTTGCTGGCAGTTGTTAGAAGGTTCAATCCATATTGGATCTCCCACTAGCAATGGTCTGATACAAAACGTCTATGTTATTAAATAATATGAAAACAATGGACCCGGCCGCACGACGTATAGCAATGATCTTGCTGGCCTTTGTTAGTGGGATCGATCCACATCGGATCTCCCAGTATAAATGCTCTGATACCAACTCATGCTAAGTTAACATATACTTATATAATGAGCTGCGCAACCATTTTGTTTTTCTGTCCGTAATACTGAACTCTTCCACTTGGGGTGGGGGTACAAATGTTGCTGATAAAAATACCTCCTATGCACCATTTGAATCTATGGACTTTTCAACTGAAACAAATCCACTCTTTTTTTCTTAAAAACTGTTTCATAGAAATTCAAATATATCCGTGAATGTTTTCACTTGTATTAACTATTAAAAATAATAATAATACAAGAAACCAAAACTGAGAAGAAAATTCAATCTATGAATAATACGGGAGAAAACAAAAGGAATTACTGATGAAATAGTATGGGCATGGTTGCGCAAAGGACAATCGACAAAGAAAATGGAATCATTAGCAGCCTAGAATAAATAAAGCACAGCAAATGTCCGTTGCGGACATACAGATAAAATTATTAGTTATGAATGAGTGAACATATCAATTTATCTCAGAAGGAGTATAAAAATATGACAGGTTAGGAACAATGACTCACTAGTAACTGTACAAACAAATTGGATTTGACAACTCAGAACTATGGCATTAACACAATTTATATGCTGTCCTAGAGAATACAAAAACTATAATTCTATGGAACTTTGAAATTCAAAGGGTTATACAAATCCAGATCAGATCGGATTCATCGGAAATAAAGAAAAGAATATATGCGAGCTAAGGGATCTCACTGTTCCATCACAGAATGAAACTGATAAATACCTGGACTTTGTCAGAGAATTAAAAAAAAACATTATGGTATATGAAGGTGACTGTTGTACATATAATTTTCCGAGCGCTTAGAACTGTCCTAAAGACCCCTGCAAAAAGATACAGAGAAATGGAAATCCGAGGAAGAATTGAAACCATCCATACGACAGTGTTACTAAATATAATACCGAATAGAGTCATGGAGTATTGAGGAGACTTGTTGTCACGTTATCTCTAGCGAAAGCCACGAGATATTACTATGGTGAATTGGGGAATGGCCAGAACACGACATTGTTGGGATCTGCAAGTATACTGAGAAACCCGTAAAATTCCATTTTAAAAAAGTACAAACATTTCCAATTTAAAAAAAAAAGGTTTTAGAAGATGTTTCGAAAAATGGCCAAATGCTGACACAAGATTTAAGTAGAAAAGAAATGCCATTAAAATTCTTTTTACAACCACTTTTTAGAAGATGTCTAGTGGCGTACTCATGCGAATTTGCAAGGTTCTAGGCAAAATCAGGTGTCCGGTAGAGCTGCTGCTGCTGCTGCTGATGATGATGATGATGATAATAATAATAATAATAATAATAATAATAATAATAATAAACTCTTTCTAAGTCAAGACTTAGAAAACTAAGGCAGACATATTTTTTTTTTGTGTGGTGTCACAAATAAAACACCCCTTGCCAGAAAGGTTAAAATGGAAACACCAAATATATTAATGCAACTAAGAGAATCCACTTCCCGCATCGGCCGTCGCGCGGTTTACCAAGGGTCGCGTCTCCCAGGGAGAAACCAGCCTGGAGACGAAAAATATGCAACTGGTACTGATCCTCGAAATACTGAGAATGGACACCAACAACGGGTGACTCCACATGATGGTCCACTTCAGTCACCACCTAACAGTCAAAGGAAAGAAAAAAAAGTAAAATGGACTAGGGAGGACTACACGGAAGTTAGGCGAGCATACTACTACCGAATGATATACGAAAAAGGTGGAAGAAAAAAAAAAGAAAAAAAAAAGCTCAATAACTTCCTAAGAAAACCTTCATTTGCCTCAGGTCTCAGGTGAAAGACTTGGTATATGATTGTATGAAAACGCAAATCAAAGAAATAATGACAACAACAAGGTGTAAAAACTATGAGGAAAAGAGCAATGACAACAACAAGGTGTAAAAGCTATAAGGAAAAGAGCAATGACAACAACAAGGTGTAAAAGCTATGAGGAAAAGAGCAATGACAACAACAAGGTGTAACAGCTATAAGGAAAAGAGCAATGACAACAACAAGGTGTAAAAGTTATAAGGAAAAGAGCAATGACAGCAACAAGGTTTAAAAGCTATGAGGAAAAGAGCAACGACAACAACAAGGTGTAAAAGCTATGAGGAAAAGAGCAATGACAACAACAAGGTGTAAAAGCTATGGGGAAAAGAGCAATGACAACAACAAGGTGTAAAAGCTCTAAGGAAAAGAGCAATGACAACAACAAGGTGTAAAAGCTATGAGGAAAAGAGCAATGACAACAACAAGGTGTAAAAGCTATGAGAAAAAGAGCAATGACAACAACAATTTGTAAAAGCTATAAGGAAAAGAGCAATGACAACAACAAGGTGTAAAAGCTATGAGGAAAAGAGCAATGACAATTTGTTTGATGGAAAAATGAAGACGGAAAAGACAAAGGGAATGAATAATGATGATATGAATGAGTTTAGTGAGATTCCAGTAACGACCACAAACCCGGAACCACCATGAATAGCAATTAACATTTTGTTCACAAATAAATTATAAAAGTAATGGATTTGGATGGGGATGTAGTCTCACCGCTCATCCACGGATGCATTCTTCTCTCTTATACGTTTTCACTGTTTCGGTTTGTTTCTGCATCTTCATGTCTACCTGTTTTTTCTTCTTCTTCTGTGCTCTCTTTCTTCCTCTCTCTTTCTTTCACCCTCTCTTTCTGTCTCGATTCTGCTTCTAGTGATTTTTCTTCCGCCCTCATTCTTTCTTTATTTGTTCTTCCTTCCTTTATTTCTTTTTCCGTCTATCTTTCTTTCTTTTTCTTTTTTTCTTTCGTTTTCTACTCGTTTCTAATTCTACTGCATTTTTCATCCATATTTCTTCTTTATTATTTCTCGGTTTTGCCTCTACACCTTGTTCTTTGCCTGTTCTTTCCCCCCCTCCTTCCCTCTCCCTATTTATTTCTTCTTGCTATCTCTCTCTTTTCGCTTTAATGTCTTTTATTTGTAATTGTTTTCTCTCCTTCTCTCTCTCTTTTTTCTTCTCTCTTTTCTCTTGCTTTCTCTCGAATTTTCCACCCCCTCCTCTTTCCCGTTTCTGATGTCTTTCCTCCGCTCTTTTCTTATCTTTCTTCATCCAGTTCTCTTTCTTCTTATTTTTCTCCTTTTTCTTTCTCCCTCTCTGAATCCATCGCTGTTTCCCTTTCGTTCTCTCTCTTACACCTACCCACTTTCTTTCTCTTTTTCAAAACTACTCTTTTTTTCTTCGTTATTTCTACCTTTAGCAATATCCCTCCCTCTTTCTTTCCTTTTCGCTCTTCCTTTCCTGTCCCCTCCTTTTCGCTCCTTTTACTTTTCTTTGCTTCTATTCTCACTTTCTTTCTCTTTCCTTTCTTCTTCCACTGCTTTCTTTTTCACACCTTGTTTCTTTCTCCCTCTCTTTTACTTTTCCTCACTATCTCTTTCGTTCTTTCTAATTCTCTCTCTCTCTCTCTCTCTCTCTCTCTCTCTCTCTCTTTCTTTCTCTTTTCGTTGCTTTTTATTCTGTCCTCCTCTTTCTACCCCTTTCTCGTTATCAATCTGTTAGAAACCATCAACCAAAACTATCACCAAAACTGCCAACGTAGGTTTCTTCAGTTTTTGAGTTGGTCTGGCTGACTGGCTGGCTATGTATGTATGCATGTATGCGGCCAAATCGTGTTGGATACACTCTGTTTCTCATAAGATCACCGAAGTTGAAGCGACGCCGAGCCTGGTCATTACCCAGCTGGGTGACCGTCTGGGAATACCAGGTGCTGTATACAGCAACAGGATTGTTCTGCGGCCGTCTCAGCCGATTAACGGAACATCTTGCCAAGGTAGGGCCGGACTGTGCACCCGGTCTTTTCTCAAGCACGCAAGCTGTTCGATGGAGGACATATGACAGTGTGCTCTCGTAGGAGCCGCCATACTTGTATCGAATGGCAGCGATCATGTATGTATGTATGCATCACGCGTACAGTTCACACCAATGGAGCGAGAGAGCTGAACATTTAAAGATGTACCCTTTATTGTGTCTAGAAAAACGGTTTTATTGGGTTTTTTTTTAAATCCCCCATCTAAATAGGTTTTTAGTGGGGTGTTCAATTTACTATGTGGGATTTTGCTAAATTGATCCCTTAGTTTGTTCCGCTTGTTTTCTGGGAAAATTCAGGCTTCTTTAGTGATCACTACCCAACAAAAGGCGAGAGAAGTAGCTTATTCATTGATCACCCCCTTTTCCAATATTTTAATCACCCCAACACGGCATGCTGCCAAAAGACATTGGTCACATTATGGTTTCTATTGGGTGACTGACCAGACCCGTTTTGCATATCTTTCACTTTTCTCCCTAATCTAATTTTCCTAGCTGAGGGGGTGGGGGGCTATTTGACGCCACCCTGATCCCCCAGTGAAAGGGGCCCCGAAAGCTTTATAAATAGTAGTTCACCTACTGGATTTCTACTGACACATCTCAATAAATTTTGGAGGGGCTCAAGGCCCCCAGACTCCCAACTATCTAGCTACGTCTCTGCTTTAACTGTCTTTTCCCTTCTCTCCTCGCTCTCATTCGCTGTCTCTCCTCCTCCATATTAACTTCGTGCTTTTCTCCTCTATTCCTTGTTGAGTTCAGCTCACTTTATCTTCTATTACAGGGGTGGCCAAACCACGGCTCGCGTGCCACTTGCGGCTCTTTGACATTTAATGTGCAGCTCGCGGAAATATGTTGGCCGGGCTCCTTTTCTCATCATAGCTAATATTGGCCGGGGGCCAGAAGGGCCTACCGTACCCCCCCCCCATGATTCTACATTTAGGGTACCAAAATGTTCCTTAGGATGTTCTCTTTCAGAAAAAAGATAAGGAATTCAAAGATCCACTTTATTTTACCATAAATACATAATTTATAGGTATTTCTGGATTTTACAAGAATATTTCAAGTATACGTTATAGGCAAATTTCTGATTTAATTCATGAAGGAGATATATACATATATATATATATATCATTGGAAAGAGTATTTTCTCAGCTTTCCAATGGTGTATATTGTATTTCTATCTATTGTGCTTAAAATGGTACAGCTCAAGACGTGAAGCTAAGTATTCAGCATTCTACGAAGAAACCTTCAAGTACACAGCCCAAAGTCTATGGATCGTAGAATTATTTCTGATTAAAGTATATATATTTATATATCGTTAGAAAGATCATTTTATCGGCTTCCCAACGATGTATGTTCGCAATTTGTATCTGTTGAGTTTTAAAGGTTACAGCCAAAAACGCGAAGAGTATTCATCATTTTACGAGAAAACTTCAAGACCACAGTCCAGATTTTATGGATCGTAGAATTGGTTTTTGATGGAGGTATATACATGTATATATCGTTGGAAAGGAAGTTTTATCAGCTTCCCACCGGAATATGTTTCCAATTTGTATTTCTTGGGTATAAATTGTTTCTGTTGGGGTTAAAAGTCACAGTCCAAAACGTGAAGCTAAGTACTCAGCATTTTACGAAGAAAACTTCAAGTACACAGTCCAAATTCCATGGATCGTAGGATTAATTCTTGATGAAAGATTATATATATATACATATCGTTAGAAAGAGGATTTTATCGGCTTCCTAACGGTGTATGTTTCTAATTTGTATTTCTTGGGTATAAAATGTTACAGCCCAAAACGCGAAGCTAAATATTCAGCATTTTACGAGAAAACTTCAAGACCACAGATCAAATTCTATGGATCGTAGAATTAATTTTCAATTGTGGTATATACAATATATATATATATCGTTGGAAAGGGAATTCTATCAGCTTTCCACTGGTGTGTGCTGTATATTTACAAGAAAGGTTCGAGTACACAGTCATAAATCTATGGATTGTGGAATTAATCCTTGATGGAGGTATACACATCTATATATCGTTGGAAAGGGGATTCAACCAGCTTTCCAACGAGCCATGTTATAAATCCGAAATATTGATCCGTAAAAGCCACAGCATAATTTCTGTTTAACTCATCACACTTGGATTTTACACCTGAAGAAGGCCGAAGACTGGATCGGCCGAAACGTCGTGTTTACAACACAAATAACAAGGTGTTCAACCGTCCGAAGAACCATTTCAATATTAATGACCCTTCTCAAAACTATAGAAAATATCGTTACTAATGATATTTAACTTTACCCATAAGAACCCAGACCCATTTCTACTTGAAGGAACATTATGTTGGATTCTGGGCAGGCACATTGATACACAGTCACGTGACTGCACTAGAATGTTTATTAGATGTCACTTAGTACACGTCATGAGTTAAAATCAAGGATAAAATATAATATTATATAAGAGACTGTGCAGATCAATTAAATTGTATGTGACACCGGTGTCACAGTGGGTTCTTCTGGGTTAGATCCTAATATAGGATTTACTATGGATAAATCATGTTTTTGAAAACATTTGGTATATATGTACTTTGTGTCTACTGAAACCAATACAAATAAAGACTACTCTTGTACATGTATTTGTAAATATTTATACGACCAGTGTATTGATGTGGACTATAATTTATCCGACAATATTAGATTGAAATGACAATTCAGAAGACCTTGTTGTGTACAAATGAGATTTCTTAGTTTATTTTGAAGTTTCGCAAGTTCATTCTGACTCTTCAGAAAAATTGATGGTGGTGTCTGGTTGTAGGCGTGTTTAGTGATTAATAATTAAATTAAGTGGATATTAAGTGTTTTAAATAGTAGAGATTTGGATGACATGTCTTGAAAGCTGAGTGTTTATTTTTCAAGTGTATAATATGTCTATTGGTGCCCGTCTCCTTGGCAACGTAATAATAAAGAGAGAAAAACAGAGATTTAAAATATTTATATTTGTCGTTTGACTGTATAATTGCGTTGCCAAGGAGACGAACGACAATAGACATATTAAACACGTCAAAATAAAATCTTATTTGTACACAACAAGGTTTTCTGAATTGGCATTTCAATCTAAAACATCTATACAATAAACTATGAAAATGAAAAATATTTTCAATTTCAGTGTTCTAGACGTTATAAAATATTAAAATTCTAAAACTTCAAAATTAAAAAAAAAAATTAAAACTTTTATGAATAAAGTTCCGCCTTGTGTATTGGTCTATGTCTTCTGATGTACATGTTGCGGCTGTTTAGGTCATTTTCAAAATCCTGACTTATAATATATACAAATATTTATATGATAATTATAAAGACATTTATTAGTTTGAGAGTCTGTATTTGCCCGGCACCGGGCAAGTATAGGCACTCAAACTAATAAATGTCATTATAATTATCATATTCTGTCGGATATAAAATTATCCATCATTTGATTTCAAATATTTATATATAATTTTCAAAATGTTTATGTAACAAAAAAAAAAGTGTGTAAATTGTGTTTATATGTTGCGGCTCTCGATCATTTACAATGTATCGTATGTGGCTCTTACGTTAAGCAGGTTTGGCCACCCCAGTTCTATTATCGCTATCAGTCTCTTGATCTCTCTAATCTCGCCCCCCTTCTCTCACTTCTAAAATAAAGGTTTCGACCATTCTACTCTTTACTCGTTTGTTTCGCTACCTACTCCTCTCTCGTCGTTCTTCTCCCTCTCTCACCCCTTTTCTCTTCCCGTCCTTCTCTCTCTTCCTCCTTTTATCTCTCCCTCCTTCTCTCTCAACCTCCTTCTCTATCCCTCTTATTATATCTCTCCTATGCTTCTGTCCCTTCCTCCTCCCTCCTTCCTTCTATCTCTTTTCCTTCCCACCCCACCTTCTTTCTCTTCTCCTTCTCTCTTCGCCACCTTATCTATTTATCTCCCTTTATCTCTCCGTTCGTCTCTCTCCCCTCCTTCTCCCCTTTTATCTCTCTCTCTATTTCCTTCCTCGTTCTCTCTCCCATTCCTTATCTCCCACCTTTCTCTCTCCTCTCCTACTCTCTGCCATATCCTCTCTCTCTTTTTACTCAAATTCCATCTCTCTCTGCTTCTTCTTAGTCCCCTTTCTTTCATCATCATCTTTCACGCCCCGCCCCCATTGAATTTCCTGTCCGTATCCCTCGCAGCCGCCCGAGAAGGGATCTGTTTACAGTGATGGGTGACAGTGTTAGTGACACGGTGCAAGAAAAACCCAAACCACACCCCACCCAGAGCCCCAGTTTCCGTCACTGTCATTTTGTGTGGGTGGCATCAATCACTTTTGAACCACAAGCTAGCGGCATAGGGTGGAGTAAGGGTAATTCTCCCACCCCTAATCCCCGGGATGCACATACACCCTCATCATCTCATTTCAGTGTTAATTTCACCGTCTTCCAGGACGCACAGGGGTCGGGCATGATATCTATTATGGTGCCAGTTACCGACTGACCATTCTCTTGTTGGCACAGGGAGATGACAGTGGAGATCTTTGCTCTAAAGCAGGGAAATATGATGAGTTGACTAGTTTAGAACCCATAAGAACCCACTGTGACACCGGTGTCACATACAATTTAATTGATCGGCACAGGCTCTTATATATTATTATATTTTATCCTTGATTTTAACTCATGAAGTGTACTAAGTGACATCTAATGAACATTCTGGTGCAGTCACGTGACTGTGTGTCAATTTCCCTACCCGCCTATTACCTACCTATTATTACAATACCTGTTCCAAAGGTGCATGTTTTGAAGGGGTCGGACTCTATGGTGTGTCAAAATTGTCATATAAAATAGCCGTTCGTCGGTCCATATATTTAGCACCTTACTCAGTATTTTCACAGACCCTATCAATGCCGCAGTCTAGACAGTTTTAGTTCTTCCTCGAATCTCAAATTGCTCTAATCTTGTTTTCTATAGTTTTGAGAAGGTTCATTAATATTCATATGGTTCTTCGGACGATTGAACTCCTTCTTGTTGTTTGTGTTGTGGACTTGTTTTATGTTGTAAACACGACGTTTCGGAGAAAATCAAAGAGGCAGCTCTCATCAAAAGTGTCGACTAAATGCATTAACCCGAAAAGTGCGGATTTCAAGTCAAAGACACAGAAACACCCAGGCCCTGTGCTATAAGGGTTATCCCCTTTAAACATAACTGCTGTAACCCATCACACTCGAATTTTACACCTGAAGAAGGCCGAAGAATGGATCGGGCGAAACGTCGTGTTTACAACACAAATAACAAGAAGGAATTCAATCGTCCGAAGAACCATTTGAATACTCTAATGTTGCCTCTATTATTTAGAGCAGGCGCCGGCAAACTACGTGCCGCGGGCCAAAATATGAAACTATATCTTGAAACAAATTCTGTCACGCAACGTTGGTTACTATTTGAGCTACACGTGCTAGAAAGCACGTGGGTGTAGTGAGTTTGTCTTTTTTTCTTTCCAAATCAACGGACGACGATGACATTGAGGAACAGCATTTTGTGATCCGTGTAAATCGTCACCTGGCTGCCTGTGGAGTTTTCGAAGTGGTAAGAATCTGTAAAAAAGGAAACTGGCACACAGATAGAATTTGACCCATAGTTCACCAACACCCAGGACTTAGCACCCCCTCCCTCCTACAATCAATTCTGTGTCTGTTTTTTCCCAG
>VCCN01006353.1:4262707-4281997 GCA_006491835.1 Architeuthis dux | reverse complement strand
ACATTTATATGTATCTATTTATCTATTTATGTATCCGTTCTTCGACCAGCCCTAACCGTTCACAGTAGATACTTGCAATTTTCCACACACACTCCCCCCAATGAGTAAGGGAAATCGATTTATTTGGGGTTTTTTATGCCCGTTTGTTTTTTGACAATTCAGACCTTTTTTAGTAATTACAGCCCAACAAAAGGTGAGAGAAGTAACTTATTCATTGATCACACCTTTTACAACTTTTTAATTGATCACCTCCAACACAGCATATATGGGTGGCGGTGAATCATAATTTCCCTTGGAATGCTAGTTTCTATTATTTCTTTCCTGTAGCCATTAAAAATAATGTTTTTTGTTGGTAGCCATTATAGTTATGCATATGCCTTTCTCCTTTTCTCCATCTTTGTCTGTCTTCTCCCCCTTTTAGTCCTGGTCTTCTTTCTTTTTTCTTCAACATTTTCTATTGTTTAGTTTTATTCATTTATTCATATCTTTGACTGACTCATGTTTTTCTTTTTTTCTTTCTCTTTTGAATTATCTTTTCTTTTTTCTTCATTGCAATCTCTTTGGATTTCATTACCTTCAACCTTTTCTTACTTCCAATCACCTAGTATATCACGACTTTCCTGACTCTTTTATGACCATGTGTCATTTTATCATCTTATGAAAAATAAAAACGGTATCTCAACGAATGGAGTGATGGTAATGTGTTTTAGGAAATTGGTATACGGTGAGACTGGGTTTTGTGAACTAGATATACGGTACAGTCTCCATTTGTAAACATTGAACATACAAAAAACCTAGAAAATTAGAAGTAGGTATACGCTGTATCACGGTGTACCCCTTATTTCAACTACTGTCCAGCCTTATCCCGACCTTAGGCCATTCTGCTCTGCAGTTCCTCTTCAACAATTCTGAAGTTTCTCCCTCGAAACATTCCCTATTTCAGCTCTCATTGTGTCTCAACTTTAATTACTAACCAATCGGTATTAATTAACTGATTAGTATAATTATTAGATTTTTAGGAAGACCTATTCACATTCTAATTGTATTAATAAGATTATTATAATGATAAAAACTGAGTTAATCATTTGTTTTTTATTCTAACGAATGGTGGCTAATTTTTACCAAAACGGAATCAGACTTTCTGAAAACTCTACACGCATGCGCAAAGAAATGTGCCAAGCGTATATGCATATGTTTTTTTTTTTGCCTATTTATTCCCCAGCAGTGTATAGTTGATTGACGTATTCGAATAAAAAAGACTTTTTTTCTTTTGGGGACAAGGAAGTTGACCAGTGATTTTTTGCATGACAACGCCAGTCCTCAAGAAGAGATTACGACACATGAAGCAATCATGAAACAGCTGAAATGGAAAAGTACTTTCACATGCAGCGTATTCTCCTGATCTGTCACCTTCAGACTATCACTTTCGCCTTATTATTCAGTCATCAACGGCTGTAGGCAGAAGATTAAAGAAAAGTGGGAACCAGAGAATACAACTAGTTTAGAAAAGTATTCTGTAATTATATATACAAGCAAACTTTATAGATAGATAGATAGATAGATAGCTAGATAGATAAAAACAGAGTGAAATAGATAGATAGATAAATAGATAGATAGATAGATAAAAACAGAGTGAAATAGATAGATAGATAGATAGATAGATAGATAGATAGATAGATAGATAGATACAAACAGAGTGAGATAGATAGATAGATAGATAGATAGATAGATAGATAGATAGATAAAACAGAAATAGAGAGATAGAACATACTGAAATAGATAGATAGATAAAATAGACTGAAATAGAGAGATATATAGATAGATAGATAGATAGATAGATAGATAAAACAGAAATAGATATATAACACATACTGAAATAGATAGATAGATAACACAGACTGAAATAGAGAGATAGATAGAGAGATAGATAGATAAAACAAAAATAGATAGATAAAACAGACTGAAATAGATAGATAGATAAGAACAGACCTAGGAAGGACGAAGGAAGGAAGACAGAAAGAAAGAAGAAACGAAAAGAAAAAGACAAATTTGTAAATACATTTTCATTTGTATCTTTTTCGATGACTGCAGTGTACAATAAGGACTCAATTCATACACCATTGTGACATCAACCGTGTTTCTCTCTCTCTTTCCCTGTCTGTCACTCTCAGCCTCTCAGGCTTTCCAACGTGTCAACTTAGAGAAGGATCATTGATCTTTAATTCGACTGCATTGTCCATCCTAAACCTGTACACGAATCCTACTTTGCCAAAACTGACCACTGATTACTGAAATGTATTGTTGATGCTGTTTATTCGACTGAACCAATGGATTGGATTCTCATTGTTCAACATAACTGTCAGCCCAACACAGTGATCAAGATCAAGATGGAACCAGCGAGGAACCAGGCACAAGAAACTGAGGCTTTGGATATGTATTCGATGGCTGGACGGACCGGAATGTTCTTTTGAAATTCTCTGTCCAGATTTGACCAACTTGACACGTTGATGTTGACATGCAGGCAGAGGTCAAGGAAGGACGTCACACATTGAAACGGATTTATCGATACACTCTACGTGATAAGTAATGTGGCACAGTCTTTTTAACGTGTAACTTCCATCATATGTCTATAGAACCCAGTATTAACTGCAACATCAGGGGATGCCATGACCTTTGACTCTAAGTGAAGTGGGGAGGTGTTATCCGTGGAATGGATCCCCAATGGCAATGCGGATCGATCTGAGATTTCTATCCAACAGTGAAAACTGGAGTTAGCGTCGAATGTCTCCACCACTAGGGAAGCATAAGGATTTATATGTAAACTACACTACTGGGCAAATAAAATGAACCAAGCACTTTCCATAAAGGATATTAACACCATAGAGAACATGTGGGCGCATATTAAGGACAAACTGTTTCGAAGAAAATTTGGGAACACTGACCAGCTGTGGGAAACAGTCAAAGATGAATGGAATAACATTGATTCAGCACACTGTAAACAACTATCGGACAGCTTGCCAAAAGAGCTTGAAGAAAAACAAGGGAAAAGCTATCCCATACTAAAACGTACTCTCCACACAAACACTGCATGCACTGTTGAATAACATTGTTGAATATTTCATCTATAATTGTTAGAATAAAAGAGTAATTGTAAAGAAATTGATAACAAAAAGCTTGGCTCATTTTCTTTGCCCAGTAAACACCCTACCCTAGAATTGAAACAAAAGATTTCTGGATGGTTTTTATGTTATCAGGTGTGCTCGATAACATATTAATGCCTACCAGAGTCTGACCACTGGAAAGGTGTTTTTTCAAGATGGCCGCCACATCTTTAGAATTAGCATTACTCGTTCATTATGCATCCTAGACAAGTTTTTCAACGGTATTTTGTAGTAGCAAGTGTGCTTGATAACATATAAATCTTCAAAATGGCATACAAGTTGACTGCCAAATTAGTTGGCTGCATTTATGAACCCCCCCCCCCTCACTCCCAAAGAATCACAACAACAGGTTTCTCAACGGATAGTATCAGGTATGCTTTATAATATATCAAAAGTCTACCACAGAAGAAATGGGCATTTTAAGGAGTTGGCGGCCACCTTGGACAACATCTTGGAAATTACACCATTTTAGTATGTTATTGAGCACATCTGATTCTACAAAAAACCGTTGAGAAACCTTTTGTAGCCATTTTGGGTCAAACAATAAATGCACTCGAATAAGTGGGCATTTTAAGGATTTTGTGGCCATCTTGGAAATTGCACCTTTTGTATGGTCAGAATGTTGTGGACTTTCGATATGTTATTGAGAACACCTGATACTAAAGAAACATTAGACAAACTTGTCTAGGATGAATAATGAAGTAGTAATAGGCATTTTAAGGATTTTGCGGCAATTTTGGACGCCTTGAAAACACTTTTCCTATGGTCACACTGTGGTAGACTTTTAGTATGTTATTTAGCCCACCGATACTACGATTGAGAAACCGTTCGTTGCAATTCTTTGTGGTAAAACCATAAATGCACTCGACTATTGGCCCAGAATCAAAATACTCGGAAACGTGATTAGCCAACGATGATTTGAAGTATCTATATACTTAGTGTCGATATTTATTTCACATGGTAAGTTTGAAACAAGGTCAGTTGTTTAAGCAAACATCTTCAAAAGATCATACCGTTGGTCGTACTTGCTTACACTACAAATAGCAGCGAGTGCAGCACATTCTCCACTGGTGGAATGCCTATCGTCTAACAGGATTACCACTAAGATATATTCCGAATATTCCCTTTTACACCCACCAGAAATATATTCTTTTGCCCCAGACCCCTGGAAATGTTGCAGCGGATGCCCATGTCTCTAGGTAAGAGGTTTCCTGAATTAAAACCTTAGTAGAGGATAGATTGGAAGTGGATCAGCCGTGACAAAGCCTCCTCGATAATGAGATTTGTGACAATTCGCGTTGGGGTTGGAACATTTCACAACTTCGACAAACATATATCTAAGTAACTGAAAGAGCTGATAAAAGATAGTTTCCTACCATCGAAGTCCAAGATGATGTTAAAAAGAACGTGGAGAAACAGCAAATTCTGTGCCGAGAACAGAGAATGACATGCAGACATATAAAAGTAATATTTCCTCCAGGATTTGTGACGCATTTGAAACAGATATTGCTGACATTCATGGCTATCATAACAACAGATGTCATTAAACAGATATTTATGCCTTGTGTGATTGGAGATTTTATAATGCACTCACCGTATATGAATTTCACTTTATCATCGCTTTAAATTATAAACTTAACGTAAGTCTTTAACCAAAATGAGTCACGACACTGCATATTTCAGCTTAGGAAGTGGTAATCAGTTCTGCTGTAGGTTTATAAAACTCAAATGTTCTACAACGTAATCACGGCTACTTTCTGTAAATTACAAACGCTTTTATTAGAAAACGCCACCGAAACTTTCACCATAAACTGTCAACATAGGTTTCTTCAGTTTTTAAGGTGGGCTGGCTGGCTGGCTGGCTGGCTGGCTGGCTATGTATGTATCACGCGTACAGGCCGCACCAATGGAGCTAAAGGGATGAAAATTTAAACATTTACACTTTATTATGTCTAAAAAACGTTTTTTGATAATTCCTCCCCAAAATAGGTTTCACTGGGGGATTCAATTTACAATGTAACCAAAGCTGTTTACATTTTTTTTATTTTTCAACCTTTGCCGGTTTTTTTCTGTATTTTATATCAGTGCCGCGATACCGAGAATTATTCCCGGGCAAAGATATGCTAGTACTTTATACTAGTTAAAGTACTTTATACTAGTACTTAAACATAGTTAATTCCTGTGAAGAATTCACGGAAACATTTGAATTTCTATTGAGATTATTTTTTTAGAAAAGAAACTATCGAACTCGTTTAACCCATTGTTTCGAATGATTGGTAGGAGATATTTTTATCAGCAAAATTGTCACCTTTAAGTGGAAGAATCTATTGTTATGGGCAGAGAAACAAAAAACATCACACTATTCTGTATATAAGTAGATTCTGATCCCGATAACAAAATTAATTTTCATTATAGAAGGTCACTGTCTTTTCTTATTGGTCAGGCGTAAGACGCCTTCCTTCAACAAATCAGGACATTGCAATAAAATGATTTCCATTCTTTTCAGCATAATGGATAATAAATGCATTTAAGAAGACGTGTATTTTAGTGTTCTCGTGTCCTTCCATTAGTTTCAGAATGTAGAGAAATGGAAACATATAACCTGGAGGGAGTTGCCGGATTCTTCTTGTGAAAGAAAGGAGTTCAAAAGGAAAAAGGCGTCAGCTTGGCGGTTCGACAAGTCAGAATAAGAGCTGAAACTCCAGTGAGGTTCTTCGCAGGATGCCAAGCTAAGAGGGATCAGAGGTAAAAAAAGGATTTTTCGAAGTTTCTTTGAATTTGAGACCGATAAAAGCTTCAACCTGCCCTCGACTGACCTCACGATATGAAAGTAGCTCACCAGCTGGTAGTGTTTACGTTTGGAAGGTGCTGCCAATTAAATCATCTTTCTCGGAGAGAAGAGTTCGGTCATTGTCTTTGTGAAGACTACTTTCGTTGAAAGCAAGCCGTTCTCATCGTTCAAAGAGATATGTATTTACCACCGATGTCAAAGGTCGGTGTCCGTGTCCAGATACAAAAAAAAAACAAGTCACTCAATAGAAACCATCATGTGACCAACGTCTTTTGGTAGCATGCCGTGTTGGGGGTGATCAATTAAGACATTTGGAAAAGGGTCGATCAATGAATAATTTACTTCTCTCACCTTTTGTTAGGCAGTGATCATAAAAAGTATGAAATCTAAAAACACAAGCGTGAACGCAGTCAGGCACAAACTAACGGACCAATTTAGCATAAACTTGCATTGCAAAGTGAATCCTCCACTAAAAGGTTAAAAAGCAAAATCCTCCATTTGCACGGCCTTGTCAATTGGCGCAACACAATCTTCCCACCAAGATTTCCACCCATTTGACCATGTGCCATACTAGTCGATATTTACGAAACTCGGTTTAGTCTGCTACAAGGCCAAATGTTGAAAAGGGGATTATAAAGACTGTTGTGCTAAATTCCAAGCCTGCCTTGAAAATCAGCATTCAAAATCCTGGCTTTTGCTTAGGCTTGTACACCGATCCCTGGCACAAGTGGGAATACCTAACTATTCATATTTACTAAGCTCAGTTTAGTACAGACTAAGGCAAATGGTGTGGGGTGGCGTTAGGAAGATTGTGTTGTGCCAGACATCAAGGGATTTCCTACCTTGAAAATCAGCATTCAAAATCCTAGATTTGACTTGTGTTCGAACATTGACCACTGGCAACAATGTGAAGTAGGCAACTACCTCAGCTACCCAGCAACCTAAACAAGCGGCTCTATATTTATTTAGTAAGCTCAGCTTAGTCAGACACAAGGCCAATCTAGTAAAGAGGACCTGCCTTGAAAATCTTCATTTTGAAGGAAAATCCGCAACGAGTTCGACCAGCGAGCAGGCCAAGTATGTTACATTTTAAGACAAAACGATCTGAGCCGCGTAGTACAGTGATAGCAATCATGCTTGTCTTTCTACGCAAACCATTGTTAGTTTGTTAGTTAGGGACCCTAAATTTGATTCTATAACGTATTCGGGGACCCTAAATCTGATTCTATAACGTATTCGGGGACCCTAAATCTGATTATATAACGTATTCGGGGACCCTAAATCAGATTCTATAACGTATTCGGCGACCCTAAATTTGATTCTATAACATATTCGGGGACCCTAAATCAGATTCTATAACGTATTCGGGGACCCTAAATCTGATTCTATAACGTATTCGGGGACGTTTGTGCCAACAACGTTTGTGACATAAAGAGTCAGCTGCTATTTAAATAAATAGTGTTATGTGTTATTGTTAATATAATTTAATCAAAACAATACAATTAGTCTTAATAGATTCTTTGTACGGATTTTGTTTTTCTTTTTTGCTTCTTAAACTCTAGAAAATAAATTTAATCAAAACACTAACAATGCGATTTATTTAGTTACCTTTATTTATATTAGGTGTTCAACCCATGAGAACCCACTGTGACACCGGTGTCACATACAATTTAATTGATCTGCACAGTCTCTTATATAATATTATATTTTATCCTTGCCTTTAACTCATGAAGTGTACTAAGTGACATCTACTGAACATCCTGGTACAGTCACATGACTGTGTGTCAATTTGCTTACCCAGAATCCCACATAATGTTCCTTCAAATAGAAATGGGTCTGGGTTAAAATGTTACATTGTTATTTATATAAAGTAAACAAATAAATAAATAAATACCACCGCCGCTGCCGGTTTCTATTGAGTGACCAACCAGAACTGTATGTTGATTATTCCGTAAAATCTTCATTTCGTTTCATTATTTTAACCACAATCTGAGGCAAGTATGAAAAGACTTTTAGTTCATAATCTTCGCGTTTTATAATTGTATGAGTTCAAGTTTGGCCATAATGAAACTGAAGCCGTAAAGAATACGAATTCTGCATTTGAAAACAATGCCGTTGATGAACAAGTGGTAAGATTATGGCCATGTCTGTAGAGAGAGAGGCGACCACTTTCTTTTCTGGGAGGAAGTCCAAATTATTGACAGAAAACGCGGTTGGAAACAGAGAAAAATCAAAGAGGCAGCACATAGCAACATGTGGACTGAATGCATTAGTCAGACAAGTGCGGAGTTCAACCTGATGTGGCTTCTGCTGCTCAACAGGCCCAAACCCGACAGGACGAGGATAAAGAAACACCCGAATCCTACGTTATAAGAGTTACCTCCTTTGAAATTAAAAACTTCTGTTTACCCATCACATTCGGATATTACACCTGAGGAAGGCCGGAGAATGGATATGCAGAAACGGCGTATTAACAACACAAACAACAAGAAGGAGTTTAATCGTCCAAAGAACTATTTGAATGTTAATGACTCTTCCCAAAACTATAGAAAATGAGCCTTAAGATCGGTTAATAAAACCATGTCCTTTTATTGTATGCTAATGTCCGCCCGATGTTGAAAAAAAATGATGTTACTAAAGTCGAATCAGTTGAAGATGTACACCTTATTACACCCTGCCTCAGGGTCGTAGCTAGAGATTCGGGGACCCTGAGGGGGCGGGGCCTTTGACCCCCTCAAACATCTTGTGAGATTCGTTATTGTATAATGTCAGTAGAAATGCCGTAGGTGAACTACTATTTACAGAGCTTCTGGGGTCCCATTCCATCGAGGACCCGGGGTGCGTTTTCAAATACCCCACCCCCCTCAGCTATGCTTCTGCCCTACCTATTTACCCGACCTATCTCGGAACTCTTTTGTCCGGAATAATCAAAGTTATTTTTTAAAAGCTGCAGGCGATCTTCCTTCACCCTTCTACAAGATGCTCTGGGAAATGACCATTTTGAACGAGGAGGATGAAGAGACACAAGGAACGTGATATTATTCTTGGACGGCAGGACGCTCGGTCAGCACTGTGTTGATGATAAGCATGGGGTCATAAAACTGACAAGGACTGACATGTGTGATTTAGGCAGAGCTGGACAAGAATGCTTAAAATTGGACACCGGCTTTTGCTCATTCCATAAATGGACCGCTCACAACCGTTCTTACTTCCTTCGGCTATTTTTATATCCCCCTGGGCGTGGATGTTTCTGCAATATTAATTTGCACCAAACGCATTTGACAATTTTTTTTTCGGAAGGCTAGATTTATCTGTAACAATTAACAGGGAGAAAGAAAAACAACTTGAAGAAAGAAGGAAATCCAGATATCCCTCATCCCATCAAACCTTCCGTTGTCTTCCCCTCAGCTAATTCATTTTGATATCATTACACACAAGTTATTGTTTTGTTGGACTAAGTTTATGCGATCCCTCGAGAATTTCTAACCTGTAAGTCATGTGCAGGGCCGGATTTAGACCGTGGAGACCCGGGGCACTTCAGGTCCGGTGGGCCTCTCATACACAGAAATTAAAATACACGGCAAATCACAAAATTTACACATCAAAGTCCGTTTGTTGAATTTAATTGGAACTGACATGTTATACATAGAAAAGTTAAATGAGTTATATATCATAATCCTCAGGCAGACAAAGGAGTCAAAAACAAGTAAATACACATTTACGATTTAGGCCGCTCGTTTAGTAGCCGCTCACACTAAACTAATCCTATATATTAATACACGTAACTATCCCTTGCTATATATTAGTGAACAATCGTTTGTTTGTCACACTCTAGGTAGTTCAATAAGAGAGTAGGAAGAGAGAGAGAGGGGGGGACAGAAAGCAAATATAGTAATAAAAAAAGAAAGAGGGATAGGAGAGGGGAACGGATACTGCTACTTCAGGCGTTATCGGCTGCTTATATCAAATGGAACGAAGGAAGAAAGAAAGAAAAAACGAAAGGAAGTGAAGATAGAGAGAGAAAGAAAGAAAGATAAGTCTATAATTTTTCATTATTGCATAACATTTTTTTAAATCAAATTTATTCACATTTACGACTTAGGCCTCTCGTTTAGCAGTCACTCACACCGGCGCCGGGCAAATATAGACTCTCAACTAATAAATGTTATTATAATTATCATATTCTGTCGGATATAAAATTATCCATCATTTGATTTCATGCTGTCGACATTGAGAGCCACACTATATTCGTGCCTAAATACGAACGTGAGAATAGAGAAGCCAATAAAGTGTAGGATTAAATAACTCCTGCCTACCATGAGATCTTCGTTAGCTAAGTTGGTTAGAGCAGTACCTGCGTATAAGGTAGCTTCCAAGGTGGACGCGGGTTCTTTTCTGAAATGAAGCATTGTCCTCAGAGCCTATGAGAGAGGTGTAGTAGGTACATCGTACCAGTGTTCGGGTGTCCAAGAGGGCCAGGAAGACAATGGAGTCAAAAACAGGATGACCAATAGAGAAAGGACAGGGCCCAAACAGAAACTGTGTACCTCCTGATAAAATTCCTCTTAGAGGCGCTGATTGTCATTATTTTATTAAATATTCTGATCAGTATCCTCATCTCAGTTGTTTTCAGCTATACTTTCTCAGCCGATGTATACTTCAGCCATCTTAATAGTGTCTGGAGTTCTAAATAAAGTAAAGTGTTGTTATTCCATGAATTATTTAGTCTAGTATCCTCATTTGTGTTGCTTTTGTAATAGTTTTCCGTCTGTTGTATTCTTCGAGCTTCCTGAAGTTCTAAAACGATTTTATTACCATTATTTCATACCCTAATCATACCCTTATCTTTTATGTTTTGATTACAAGATTTCGGACAATTTTTGAGATGAAGTATAGTCATTATTATGTGAATTATTGAATGAGCTTGTGTATTGGGTGACCGTTATTCCTGTCTCGTACAGGGTTTTTTGGGGCTAAACATCACATCCACCAGGTCTGTCCCCGCCTCCCCTACATTTCAGATTTATATGTTTACTTAAATATATCTGCCTTTCTTCTATTAGAAACCGTCAACCAAAACTGTCAACATAAGTTTCTTCAGTTTTGGGTCTGGCTGGCTATCTATGTATATATGTATGTATCGCAGGTACAGACCAGAGCATTTAAATATTTACTCCTTATCATGTCTCGAAAAAAGATTTTTTTTTTCCAAATACCCCCATAAAAGTATTTTAGTGGGGGATTCAATTTGTAGTGTAAGTTTATGCTAAATCGATCCCTTACTTTGTGTCCGGCAGTATTCACGCTTGTTTTTGTTGTTCTTTTTAAAATTCGGACTTTTTTTAGTGATCACTGTCCAACGAAAAGCGAGTGGATTAACTTATTCATTGATCACCCCTTTTCCCAATTTTTTAATCACCCCAACACGGCAATGCTGCCAAAAGACTGTTGGTCAAGTGACAGTTTATATTGTGTAACTAACGAGACCTGCATATATTTTTACTTAAATATATGTCTTTCTTGTATTCCTCTTTCATGTGTTCTCTCTTATATTTGATGAATGCAATATCAAACATCCATAAACAATATGCACACAAACTTTCAAAGTAAACAAAGATCTCTACATTAATTCTTGTACATGAATAGATAGCATTATAATATTAATCCACCTTCCTTTTTCATAATAGAACAGACGCTCTCCCGTGAGATTACTCGGCCGGCAGTGAGACGACATTGAGTGAACTTTTGTACTGTGTGTCCATCACATTCACAACGACCGAGCGAGTCATTCTTCGTGTCTCGTGCATGGTTTGGGGGCAAATATCGCACCACCCAGGTCTGTCACCTCCTGTCACCCCAGTCCAAATTTGGCTTCCCGCTAGTTCTGGTTTTTCCCAGAGATATTTCAGACCGTGGACGAGATTAATGAAAACATGACGAGGCAGCTGATGGCGATCCCGAAAAAGGGAATTCTCAGACTGCTTTTAGAATTGAAGGGACGCCGGGATAAGTGTGTGGTGTCCCAAGGGGATTACATTGAAGGGGACTACTGCACCATTGCTCTAGGTAGGCTAGTTTTTCGTTAATATTGAATAGTTTGATACTTTCCGGACAAACCTCCTATATTTGATTAATGGGGAAATCTCTTCCCAAACACATCCAGAGAAACTTGAAATGAGAAATGGAAGATAGATAACTGGAGCCAGCAGTGTACGCAATGCTACATGACATAGCAAGTTTCTGTTGCACACGATATGAGTTTGCATCTTTTCCTCTTTATTCTGAGTCCTGCAATTTAATTTGAAAGCCAGCTTGGCCAAACAAAACTTGCGATAAAATGCAACAAAAAGATACCCGTAAAAAATGTGTTACACTATCAAACGCAATTTCAACGTTGAACAATAAACGTCCCAAAATAAGAAAGGCCTTTTAAAAATATTTTTCAATGAGACATGTCTAGAATTAAAAAGAACTAGATCAGTGCCCCTTCCAAAGGTGCATGTTTGGAAGGGGCCTAGCTTTATGGTGTGTTGAGCAGCCTGTCATAATAGTCATGTAAAATGATTTTGCGCCCGTTGTGTGAAACTACGGCTTCGAAGTATTTCGGTTACTTGTCTTCAGTGTAACCAATTTAGATATTTTATATCTAAATTTAGATCTATTGCCAATTTAGATATCTATTGCCAATTTAGATATTTTATATCTAAATTTAGATCTATTGCCAATTTAGATATGTTATATCTAAATTAAAATCTATGGTTTTAAATGAAAGATCTATAATCTGTAATTTTTTAATTTATTTCTATTAGATGTCTCGAGAACCACTGATCTGCAAAAAAATCCAAATTCTACACTGCACTGCCTTGTGTGCTGACTAATATATATGGCGAATTTCAACTTCGTACAAAGGCAACTTGTCGAGTAATCGCAGTGCATTCACACACGCGAACACAGATTTCTTCAATTGTAGTTAGATAGTTCTATTTTCGAATGTGGAGTTGTTTTGCCTCGTCGATGATAAAAATATGCACATGACGTTGTCTTTTTTGTTCGCAGTCTAAAAACACGTCCTCGTACATCCCAATGTCTTTGAAATAATCTGTGAGTCATTGACTTTGAATAAAGAGCATAATTTCTCGAACACAAAACAAACGTCTAGTGGTTAACCATACAAGTATTCTTTTCCCTAATTTTGGCAGCTGATAAAATTTGTTTGGCGATGGAACGAGTTTAAAGCAGTAACATTTTTTCTTGGTCCGTTTCACTAATGTGTGAAACATTCTTGCATTTTATCTTTATTTTACGGTGCTTCTTGCTTCTTTTTAATTTCGAAAGAATTCTAAACATTTCACCATAGATCCATAAAATCTTGTTTTCAAATGTTGAAGAGTTCATTTTAGAAAAGAAGCGGGGGCATATTTATTTATTGCGTGAAGCAAAAAGCAAGAGGATTGGGAATGGGGATTCATTTAAAATTTTAAAATGACATTAAAATTGAACCGCGTAATCGGCCGTTATCATTAATATTCATAAGAAAAATATTCCATCCATTTGGAGGGTCGTAAAGAATATAGAAAGGAATTTGATTGAAAACAAAACTGTTATGGTTACTGCCATGGGCGTCCGCTGCCACTTTTCCAAGGGGGGCAAAAAGGATATATTTCCAGGGGGAGCAAAATGATATATTTGGAATATATATTAACGGCAACCCTGTTAACAGTGAAGAATAAGCCCATCTGTTTATATGGGTACATTAAGTTAGTGTTACATGAAAACAATTGTACTACACCATTATCCTTTATTGACTATAAGGTTCCAATTTTCAAGTCCCCTAGCCCGAGGTGGGACCATTAACATGGGAACATTATTCCCAGGGGGGAAGGGAATGCTCCCTATACTAGCAACAACCCAGTTACCAGTGAATAATAATAACATTTTTTTATAAGGTTACATTAAGTTGGAGTTAGATAGAACAACTGTACTGCACCATTATCCTTTATTGATTATAAGGTTCCAACTTTCAAACCACCTCAGCCAAAGTGAGAAGACCTGATCGGGGTGGGCGGTCAAATGCACACCCCCCACACACACCAGCGGACTACCATGGTTACTTTCTTGGCCAGTTAAAATCTATTTGTTTAAATTGAGCGTCTCAAGCGATCTAAGGTTGCTGACAGATGGACATGAACAAATCATTCAAAAGCTTTTTCCAAGTTTAAAAATAATTCATTGAACTAGAGATGAAATCAATTAAACACAGTAAAACTTTAATTACAACTGTTACCTGAACCTTGAAATGTTGTACGTAACACGATCTTAATGAGATAAATATAAATTGAAACTTCGCTGCACTACTTCTATATTGGGTTATATCATTATTAGTTACACTACAGCCCATAAATAAGTACACCCCTATCACTCTTTTTATAGAAAATTTGTTTTCTTCTAAACCAAACAGAGTAAGATTTTACTATTTCTAATAGAACACTATACAATCAAAACAGATATTATCATGTATTATGTGTGACCTTTATTTTAAATAAACTGTCGTAGTGGTGTACTCATTGTTGGACGGCAACACACCATAGTTTGAATGCTCGTTTGGTTTGGTCATAAATAATACCTGATAATGTCCGTTTTGATTGTATAATGTTCCAGTACAAATAATAAAATCCTGCAATGTTTGGCTTAGAAGAAAATTAACACTCTATTAAAACAAAAAGGGTGGTATGGTGTGTATTCATATATAGGCGATACTGTATTTGATCCAAATACGTTCATGGAATCTAATTTGAGATTTTACATTTCAGTTTCAAGAGAAATTATCTTTAACAGCTTGTCATGTTGCAGAATTATTGATATTTATTAAGCTTAGCTTAGCTTAGTAGGGAACAAGGCTAAATAAGAGGATGGGAGTAGGAATAATACCTGATAATATCCGTTTTGATTGTGTAATGTTCCACTAGAAATAATAACATCCTGCTATGTTTGGCTTAGAAGAAAATGAACTTTCTATAAAAAGCTGCTAGGGGTGTACTCATTTATGGGCGATACTGTATAACATTAGTAGCAACTGAGCCGAAATCTTTAATGATTGTTCTCCTTTTTTTTCTTAATTATTATTTCATTCTTAATTTTTCTTTAATTATTACTTCATTCTCAACAAATTTCGTTTACAAATATTAATTACCACAGTTGCAGTTAAAACACCAGCACATTTTACTAAATCAGCGGCTATAAAACCACCAGCAGCAACGAAAACAACAATGCGTGCAGCTGAAACACAACACAAAGATATTAGGTTATTATATATGGAAGTGGCGTAAAACCGTCATGTTATATAGCGTAAACTATTTCTTTCAGTAGCGAAACTACCATCGCGATAATGACAAGTTTATTGCTTTCCTTTGTTTTGTAATTGACTTATATAACCTTAACCTTGACTACTAACACTAAACATAACCCTAACACTAACCCTAACACTAACCCTAAACTTAACTCTAAACACTAACCCTAACACTAACTTTAAACACTAACACTAACCCTAAAATCTAACCCTAAACCCGAATACTAACTTATGTCCATTGTAGTTACATTTAATAAAATGCAGTTTTAAATGGTCTAGTTTTCTGGTTTCATTTGTTTCGTAATTGACTTTTATCTTTTGTAGTTAAATGTATTGAAATGCATGTGTGTTTTAATGTTCAAAAATAGTTTTAAAATTGTCACAATAGTTTACACCGCTTCAATATATTATGTGCACACAGTGACAGTTTACGCCACTTAAATATATAATTACCAAATATTATGAACAGTAATTTTAGTGTCACGCTCTCTGGTGATATCACTCGGTACGGTCCGAACAGCCCCCGCTCCCCGAATCTCCTTAGTGACGCCACTGAAATGACCATCAAATTTCAAGGCAAAACGTGGCAGTTCATGACAGTCACAATGTCGGTGATTTGGTCAGGGGGCAGTACCAGTTACACGGGCCAGACATGTTGGTCAGTAAGTTCTTGCCCCGCTCGTCTCGATGCGGTCTGGCTGTTCTGAATGATTGGCCTTCTGATGGACACAAAATGGACACACTAATAGCATTTGATGGCTTCTTCTTGCACAAAACCTTAAGTTAGAATCGAAAAGAAGAGAGGAAAAAAAACTAACATTGCAACCCTTGTGGCAACGTCTCTTACGAAAAGGCAGGACGTGATGTACTGGGTAAGTTTGAAGGTTTGGACCCAGTTCGTAGAATCCATTCTCCGTGATGTTAACCTTTATGCCACTTGCATTTCCAATGAATGTCTCATCAGCAGGTCTGGATTAACCTATTCGCAACCCCACGCAACAGCGTAGGGCACAAGGCATTGAGGGGACCACAAATAAATAGCAGTACATAACTTTATCACTATTCCCTTAGGAAAAAAATAAAATATTTACCTAATACATTTATCATGTGAATAAAAACATCATTTCATAGGTAAATCACCCCATTTTTAGTATATACTATGAGACGTATTTATAATGTATTGCATATCACTTACATTTTTTACATTGTTTGGTTATGAAATGTTGAAATTTTAAAAACATTTTTGTTTTTCTCTTTCTATTACATTTTAAAAATGTCTGAGTTACTTCAACTATTTCTTATTTATTCAAATTTAGACATTTGAATTTATTAAATAATAAGTCTTCATTTTCTGTGATATATATATATTGGTGGGCCCTCAAATTATGGGTGACGTAGGAGCCACTGTGGTCTTAATCTGACCCTGATCATCGGTCTTTTAGCGCCCGTCTTTGGACATAACCCTTCTCCAAGTTTCCCCAGACCTATGCCAGGGGGTGAAGTGGAGCCAATACTTTCTGAACTTGTCTAGTTCTTATCTTATTTGTTGCCGGCCACAGTTTCGCATATGATCTCTGGGGATCCACGTTGTGAGTCGTGATGTCCAGCGGTTGTCTGACATGCTTGCAACATGACAACCCCATTGTCATTTGGGTTTTCTAACGGTTTCTATATCTCTGACCCCCGTTTGTTTTCTAATATAGTGTGCTGTCTTGTGATTTCTCCATTACCAGACATTTATTCAACCTTGCGTAAAAGATATCAAAATGTGTCCTATTGAATTTAGCAGTCGTCGCTATTTTGAGGGAGTCACCGCTATTTTATGAGTTCATTAACGCTTCAGGACTCGCTCTATTCGGCGTATTTATCTGTTACAGGTTCAAAAAGGTCAGGGGAGATAATATCCTGAATGTCTGCCAAATGACACTAACTGCAAAGAAATGTACGACAACATGAACAAATCTGACTGAAAACGAATAATATCGCTTATGGAAAATACGTATCAATATATTTATTGATATACCTAAATATTTGAAAGGAAAAAAAAGGAAATGACTTATTGTAACGGTCGGTGGGTATTCGACTTAAAATGTTGTGATAAAAATCAATAATTCGATGAAGAAAACCAATAAAAAAATAGACAATGAAAACACTTCATCTCAGAATTCCAACGACATATGACTCAGAATTATAAGAGTATGCTGAAATCGCATACTTGAAATGTCCTTGTAAAATCCTGAAATTCCTATAAATTAATTATTTTATGGTAAAATAACGTGGATTTTTTAATTCCTCATCTCTGAAAATCATGATTTAGCCTTTTAAAGTACTCAGATATGTCAACTGGAAGACGAGATATGAAATTCTGTCTCCTTTGGTGTGTGCTGGTGGCCATTTCGTTTTATGCAAATGAGGTAGTTCTTGCTAACTTTTTTTTTTGGAACATCTTTTTTCTGAAAGAGGACATCCTAAGGAACATTTTGATACCCTAAATGTAGAATCATGGGGGGGGGGTGCACGGTAGGCCCTGCTGGCCCCCCCCGGCCTAAAACAAATGAGTGAAAATGTACTCAAGCTTAGTGTGAAAAACACGGAATTAGCAGATCACGTCTTTCCTGTTCAGTCATGTAATGGCTGCGAACTAATTGTTTATGATGGCGTCATTGTCTTCGGTTGTAAAAGCCGGGAAAATCTCATTTACTTTATTTCTTTCGTGATGCATCCTAGTAGACATCTATAAAAGATATATACGGGACATATACACCCCAGCAGTCATAGAAACTTCGGAATATATGTTACAGGAGTTTCGAAAGAAAACCAACCGCAGCGATTAATTATGTATTTTTCTGAAAAATCCTAGACTCTATTAGATGTGAATTTACAGATTATGATAATCAGCTTTGATAATGTGTTCTAAACTTCAAAAGAAACGCTCAATTGCCTCAGGAAGCGAAGAATTAGTATCCAGCTATCTTGATGATTTGGGACAGATAATCTCTCGTCTTTTTGTGAGAGAGACTTAAAAAAGATAAAAGTGATTATGACAACTTTCCGACTTACCAAACTCTTCAAATATTTATGATCAACAGAGAAAATCGTTGAGTCAGTTTTATCCTTTGAATGAAATGTTGTAAAGAAATCTTTTACATGAGGAGACTACAAATACGATGTACAAAATAGCGTTCTCAGTGAGTCGTTTTATTGCACTGGGCATTACTTAAAGTTTAAATAACAACAACGAATGTATCCTCATTACTATTAACCAGTTTTTTTTATCGAAGGCAACGTCTGTATTTTCCGACCCATGTGACTTCTGTCGTAGAATGTAAAAACCATATGAGCGTTGCGATAAAAAGCAACAAAGTAGAATGAAAGAAAACTAATCCTATATATTAATACACGTAACTATCCCATGCTATATATTAGTGAACAATCGTTTGTTTGTCACACTTTAGGTAGTTCAATAAGAGAGTAGTAAGAGAGAGAGAGAGAGGGGGGACAGGAAGCAAATATAGTAAAAAAGAAATAAAGAGAGAGAAGAGAGGTGAACGGATAATGCTACTTCAGGCGCTATCAGCTGCTTATATCAAATGGGAGGAAAGAAGAAAGAAAGAAAAAACGAAAGGAAGTGAAGATAGAGAAAGAAAGAAAGATAATGAGTCTATCATTTTTCATTATTGCATAACATTTTGTGTAACCCTTAAATATCATAATGTTTAAGGCTGAATTAGAACCGTAACAAACCAAATCAAATTTTAAAAAACATTCAGTACACAATAATTTCGAACAATTAAATATGTATATGACAATACCATCAGGAAAAATACTGCGGAATTAAACATCAAACTATTTTTAAAAAACTATTCTTCAACTTATAACGTCGAAGGTTTTTTCTTCTCTTTTTTTACTTATCGCTATCCGATCACAACTTAACTTACATATTATTTATTTACTATTCAAATAGTTCTTTGGACGATTGAACTCCTTGTTGT
>VCCN01006353.1:4217429-4241435 GCA_006491835.1 Architeuthis dux | reverse complement strand
CAGTTTTGGTGACAGTTTTGGTTGACAGTTTCTAACAAAGAGTTTAAATAACTGTAAGAACTTTCATTTTACAGATTGAGAGATCTGGAAAAGTAGTTCTAGAATCTTTATTTTACTATTTACATGTCTCTAAATATATGAATTTCTGGATGAAAAATTGCTTCACATATTCTTTAAAATTTAAGAGCATTTCCATATCTTGACATAAAACCCTACATTAACTTGTGATCTGAAAAAAGATCTCAAGTGTACAAGAGCCTCTCTGTAAACTTTGTCAGGTCATCACCAACTGAAAAGAAGTATTCATAAATCAGGGCTGTTGGAATGAAATTCATAGGGGGGGGGCTGCGAGCGAAGCATAAATTTATTTTTTAGATCACACCCTTTAGATCGCTGGAAAACACCCCTATTGTAAAAGGTGCACTATTTAATTGATGGATATATGAAGATATGAAGATATCTAATTGATGAAGATAATTATGAACAAAAGGCTGCTGTCAGAAATCAATGTATTTTTCAAGTCATCCACAGACTCGGGATAGGTCTATTATACACATATGAACTAGCAAAACATAATTGAAGGGGATAATTGGTTTATTTAGAGAATCCTACTCTATAAACTGTGTGAGTAATGCCAGATTAACTATATAGAAAAAGTAGAAAATGCTACAGGCCCCACATTTTCAAGAGGTAGGTAGGTAAACAACACATATTGTCCATACCGGAGAAAGCACTCTCCCACATGGCTGGATAGAAAGATGACAAAATTCATTATTTTCAATTCAAAATATGTGGTCGTTTTATTGAATTTGAATCAGCGTCGGACCTATTCCCTTTGTTTTCCCTTGGTCGGCCATTTGATCTATTTTCTAGCCCTGGAACATGATATGGCGTTTTGGTCACATACCAATACTATCTCCCCAAAACATGTGAACACACGAACCCTCGACCTGAGTGTATTTCATTACAACAGTAATTAATAGCAGTGTGGTATCTATGTTATATATATGCAATTTATCTTAATTTGGGACCCCTAAAAAACATATGCTACAGGTCCCACAATAGTTTAATCCGATCCTGTATGTGAGCCAACTTTTGCATTAGTTAAGAGAGTCAGAGCCACAGCACAAGAGAGGTTAGGTTCCTCTGTAAAGTATCTCTTGCCTGGTTCAGAGAAGGAATCCAACATCTTTCCATCATAAATTCCCAGACGAATATGGATGCGAAGTAGTCATACAATGATAGCCCAATAGATTCCATATGCTAATATAAAATAAAAACAGGTCTGGTTAGTCACTCAATAGAGACTGTCATGCGACCAAATGCTGTGTTGGGGGTGATCAATTCAAAAGATTGGGAAAAAAAGGTTGGTCAATGAATAAGTTACTTCACTCATATTCTGAAAAAAGTGAATTTTCAAAAAAAAGCATGAATGCTGCTGGACACAAACCAGTCATCAATTTAGCATAAAATTACATTGCAAATTGAAACCCTGTAAAAAAAACTATTTTGGGGGAATTTTCAAAAATAAAAAAAAATTTTTTTTTCTAGACATAAGGGGTAAATGTTGCAATTTTCATCCCTCTAGCTCTATTGGTACAGCTTGTACTCATGATACATACATACATACAGCCAGCCAGGCCAACTTGAAAACTGAAGAAACCTATGTTGGCAGTTTTGATGACAGTTTTGGTTGATGGTTTCTAAAGGCATTTTTTTCTTATGAAACCATGTTCTTCCCTCATCATGGCCTTTCAACTTTGCAGTTAATACTGAGAGTCAGTTTCATAATATAAGCTTTTAGAATACTTACAATTTAAGAGGCAGTTGAACAGAAGTTGATGGGGTTGTCAGTATTTCATTATTGCCTCTTCCAGATTTCAAGTTCTCTCAATATTAAATGAGGGGAAATTCTTGTTGGCTGCAAATAACTTTCTTTCTTCACTGATACTACATTAACACGTTCACTGGTGCCTTGGAAAGGGCAACACACTGCACAACATAATAAGCATGTCCTCTGTTCAGTGCTGCAAGGCAGAAACGGAGTCTAGCGCATTGCCTTAATTAAAACTGTGGAATGGATACACTTGTGCATCAGAGGCAACATGCCACAATGTGTGTGGTCTGGCAATGAATGGGTTAAAGAACAAGACTGGCTTCTTGCAGCATGCCGTGTTGGGAGGGATCAATTAAAAAGTCGGGAAAAGGAGTAAATTCAAAAAACAATGCTGCCGGATACAAACTAAGGGACCAACTTAGCATGAAGTTCCATTGTAAATTGAACCCTCCACTAAAAACCTATTTATATGGGGAATTTTCAAAAAAGAAAAAAAATTTTTTTTTATAGACATAAGGAGTAAATGTTTAAATTTTCAGCCCTCTAGCTCCATTGGTGTGGCCTGTATGCATGAGACATAAATACAAAAATAGCCAGCCAGCCAGCCAGACCAACTTAAAAACTGAAGAAACCAATTTTGCTGATAGTTTTGCTTAACGGTTTCTAATAAGGGATGTAGTTAAGATTTCCTTAGTAAGTTTATAATGTACAGCATCGCGATGGATACTGCTCTGATAGGCGTGATGTTAGTATGCTATTATAGCTGATCATTACCCAAGAGTAGAGAGTTTGATCCTCACTGGGTGCCTCTCTTTGTGGCCTTGTGCCAAACCCAAGCTAATCTTGGTAAATAGCTATAAAGCATCTTTTGAAATATTTAATGAAAGTTTTCCGTTCATTTAAAATCAAAATCTATAAATGGAAGAGTGTCTACAGAGTATACATTCAGCAAAAAAAAATAAAAACAAAAATCTAGAGCCATTTCAAAATAATACCCAGTTTATACAATCTGCCTCCTGAGAGTTAAGCACAAGATTAAAGAGAAAGACAGGCCATCTGTACGCAGTGTATTCACAGCAGACAACCCATTTAAAATATCCCTATGGTTGAATGAATTACCCATGATACATAGTGTTCCTTCATTACAATTAGTGTTTGTCATGAAGATCGGCTATTGAGGAACTGGAGCATCCGACCAAAAACCCAATTATGCTATAGAATCTAATGTCTATCTAAACTGCTCAAAAGTGGATTTTTTATAGGCTTTTTTATAGGCGTTTTAAAAAATTTCTTTGGTTCAATCATCGTTTAACTTAACTATGTGTTCGTCAATTAATGATAACTTGTGATGTAAAACATTTTTGATTGGGTCGTTGGGTAAATTCCTGCAAAATCTAAAAGAGATACAAAGAACAAAAAAATGTGGTTTATGGTTACAGTGTTGGAACTGATTATTCTGGTTACTTGTGATGCGGTCATTTCTTTTTTTTTTTCAAAGTTTCAATGTTGGGCAATGGGTATGAATAGACGGAAGGGTCTTATGAATAAAGATAATCTTACAAGGGGAGTAAACTTAATATGGTCAATTAACTGTCTGGGAGATGAAAACCACACATAAACACACACACACACACACACACACACACACACACACACACACAAACAAACACTCACAAACACGTGTGCGCACACACATATGAATATATCATCATCATCATCAGCCATTATAAGTCCACTGCTGGACAAAGGCCTTTCCCATCTCCTACCATGACGTCCTATCTTGAGCTAACCTTGGCCAAGTCTTGCTGGCAAATCTTTCTATCTCGTCCCTCCATCTTGTGTCTGGTCTTTTCCTACCTCGTTTACTGTCCCATGGGCACCAATCGGTTAGTCTCTTTCCCCATCTATTGTCATGTCTTCTTGCAAGGTGGCCAGCCCATCTCCATTTTTGCTTCTTAATTAGTTGTATAGTATCCTTCACTCTAGTCCTCTCTCTGATCCATGTTGATCTTTTTCTATCTCTTAGAGTTATCCCTAACATTGTTCTTTCCATGGCTCTCTGTGCTACTCTGAGTTGGTTTTCAGCTTGTTTGGTACATTTCCATGTTTCGCATCCATAAGTCACGGCTGGTATTATGCAGCCGTTATCCATTCATATATAAAGATAAAGACTGACTAGCATTCCAAGGGAAATTATGTATCACCACCACATTTGGTAACACATGCTGTATTTTGAAGGGGACTAAGGCGCCATTTCCCTAGATAGGATATTTTTTTTTACTATATATATATAGAGTCTAGAAAGCTATGTAGCTTTAAACACTAATGATGTTGCTGAAAAAAAAAAGCTTGGGTTTCAGTCAGGGAGCTATTATTAGAAAGCTAGTGTTTCATAACATCCGTTATGAGTTTCATCTTCACTGAGTGCTCCAATATAGTGGCCTTCTGCCAGACTAAGCTGAAAATGTGTGTACAAATATCTACTCATTATGTTGGCAGATAGGTGAAAGACATCTAGATTAGATCATTATATTCTCAGAAAAGGCATTGGCTAAGTGCATCTAGTTACCTGATGGTTGTAAGTTCAATCTCTGGTTCAAGCAATTAAAGTCATTAAAGTCCAGTTATGGGGAAAAAGCAAAAGTAGCACCACAAGGACAAACTAACTTGGAAGAATCAACTGATATGGGACAAGGGAAATTATGAATCACCGCCACCCATATATGCTGTGTTGGGGGTGATCAATTAAAAAGTTGGAAAAATGGGTGATCAATGAATAAGTTACTTCTATCGCCTTTTGTTTGGCAGTGATCACTAAAGAAAGGTCTGTATATTCAAAAATCAAGCGGGCACACACTAGTGACCAGTTTAGCATAAACTTACATTGCATATTGTACCCCCTCTAAAAACCAATTATGTTTGCCTATTCATTGAGGGTAGTGTGTGTGCAACATTTCAAGTTTCTACTATGAATGGTTAGGGCTGGGTGAAGGGCAGGGATACATAGATGAATATAAATGTCAGAACAACCAAAATCTAAAACCCAGCAACAGTATTTAAACCAGTGTTGTGGGTAGCGGTGATTAAAAATTTCAAAAACAGGAAACACAAAATCTTATTCTCCAATGAATAGAATCAAGTAGTGAATGAAGGAGGAGGAAGAGGAGGAAGGACATTCTTCTAGAGTTTTCCTTTGAAAGAAAACAATGGGCCTTTAACTCCTTGAAAAACATTTCACAGCAAAAGGTCATCGTCCTTACATCCCAGTATTGTTGCCTCTTTTCAACACGATCTATGGGTTTTCTTCTTGTTTTCAGTCTGTGCTGATAGGGACTGTCAACCAAAACTGTCACCAAAACTGTCAACATAGGTTTCTTCAGTTTTTAAGTTGGTCTGGCTGGCTGACTGGCTGGCTGACTATCTATGTATGTATGCATGCATGTATCATGTGTACAAGCCGCAGCAATGGAGCTAGAGGGAAGAAAATTTATTCCTTATTATGTCCAGATAAAAAAAATATTTTATTTTATTTTAAATTCCCCCAAAATAAGTTGGTTTAATTTTTAAAAATGTCTTTTTTTTGGAGGTGTAGGGGGTGAATTTACAATGTAAGTTTATGCTGAATTGGTTACTTAGTTTGTGTCTGGCAGCATTCACTCTTGTTTTGGGGAAATTCAGACTTTTTTTTAGTGATCACTGCCCAACAAAAAGCGAAAGAAGTAACTTTTTCATTGATCACCTCTTTTTTCCAATTTTATAATTGATCACCCCCTCAAGGCATACCGCTAAAAGACAGTGGTCGCATGACGGTTTCTATTAAGTGACTAACCTGATCTGTTTTTAATATAAACTTTGCGTATTGTTACAGCCATTCTCTTTCTCAAACTGCTGCTTTTTGCCTTTATCTCTTCAGTGTGTGCCTTGAGTATTGAATGTGTACGCACTCTTTGGGGACAATGCCTTGGACCGATTCCTTGTTTGGAATCACTCTAAAGAAATTGCATTTGATTGAAAGGAATGAATGAATGAAAACAGAGGAGAAAAACAGGAGAAAGAAAAACAGGAAGAAGAAAGAGGAAAAAAATAAAAATGAAATAAAAAGCGACTAAAGAAGAAAAGACAGATGTGATTAGTCACTCAATAGAAACTGTCACATAACGTCTTTTGGCAGTATGCCATATTGGGGGTGATCAATTAAAAAAATGGTAAAAGGGTTGCTCAATGAATAAGTTAGACCTCTTGCATTTTGTTGGGCAGTGATCACTAAAAAAGTTTGAATTTAAGAAAAAACAAGTGTGAATGCTAAAACTAAGAGACCAATTTAGCATAAACTTACATTGTACATTGAACCCCCACTAAAAACCTATTTGGAGGAGGGAAATTTTCAAAAAACAGGAATAAATGTTTAAATTGTCAGCCGTCTAGCTCCATTGGTGCGGGTGGTATGTGTGACACATATATAACTACAGCCAGCCAGCCAGACCAACTTAAAAACTGAAGAAACCTATGTTGACAGTTTTGGTTGACGGTTTCTAAGAGGCATTGTCAAGGGGAGAAATAGCTTAAAGAGAAGAAAAGATGGAAAAATGTTGAAAAGGGGAAAAGGGAAAAGGGAAGGAAAGAGCAAGAAGAAGAAAAAGAAAGGAGAGAAAAGAAGGAAAGAAGAAGTGAAAGAAGAAGAAAGAAGAAAGAAAAAGAAACAAAGAGGAAAAGCATTGAAGAGAGGAAGAAAAAGTATTGAGACAAAAACGAAGAATTGAAAAAGCAAAAAACAAAATCTTTTTCTTTGTGTTTTCATTCCATTGAAAAAATCCTTTTTTTTGTCTTGGAATTTGTTTTGCTTTTTATTCTAGAAATATTTTTGGTTTGATTTGGTCTCCATTGTTGTCAAACTCTAGCCAAAGTCTGGAGTTGATTTTGTTTGTCTACAATAACAACAACAACAACAACAACAACAATCCTCACCTAATTTTCCAAGTCTGAAGTTGACTTTGTTTTTCTACCGAAAAAAAGAACAAGACCAAGAACAATCCTCACCCAATTTAGGGGAGTAAACTCTTCACTGTTCAAGTTAAACCAAACCAATATATAAAATTAGCATGTCTCTACTGTAATTTGAAATCACTACCAAGTGATCAGCAGGCAGTTCTCTTATTGACCAAGCCAAATTGACAAGTCTTGCATATCTATGAAAATTTATGTTAGAAATACACAAGAAATTATTTCATTCTAATAAATGAATACATTTATAAAATTAACATTTCCCTACCATGATTTGAAATCAAAACCAAGTGATTGTGTTGTATAGTGGGGTGTCCTGGACTTGGATAGAAAGGAAACTCGAAGACTTGCTTATAAAAATATCTGGACATATTTTTATTACACAACATACATCTTTGTCGGCCGGAGAGTGAAGAGTTGGAGAGAGATAATAAGGAGAACCACCAGTCTGTCCCCAATAGGGACAGCGGTCTTGTGCCTTTCGGATCCGCTGATGTCTGTGTCTTCTTTGAGTGTCGAGATTTCTGTCCGCTCCCGAGTTTTCTATTCGGATCTGCTTTATAGTTTCTCTAACGCCACGTGGTGTCAATCACTGGTCCCATCCTGTTTTAGACACTGACAATATGTAGACAATATACCTATTTCCTGAGGTGACTGGGTTCACTTACATTTCTGCCCAGGTGTCAGTTATTCCAGAAACACATATCATAACAATTGGTAGCCAGTTCTCTTACCGACTGAGCCAAACTGACAAGTCTTACATATCTATGAAAACGTATCTTACAGATACATAAGGGCTTATATCATTCTAATAAATAGATACATTTATACTAATAAATATATATTTTATAATTTCTGATTTATTATATATACAATACAAAAGTTGCAGTATTCATCTCAAGTCGGAATAGAAGTAGGAATGGAGTTTGAACCTGCAGCAGCCAGGCTTGTTTTTCTTTTTTTTTCATTGTTTTTTTTTTGTTTTTGTTTGATTTTTCTACTTGGTTGTTTTTTGTCGCATTTCATGAAAGATTTCTTCTGAAGCTTTTTTCCTGTTGCTGGTTTTTCTTCATTCTGTATCTTGGATTTTTTTGTTTTTATTTTTTACTAACAGGTGAGAAAAAAAAATGTACCCGTTTGTTAGAGACTTCTTTCTTCCATCTTCTCTGCTATCTTTTTCTATTAACAAAGGAAACTTCTTACTAGCTGTTGTAATCCAAAGATGTATACACAGCCGAGGGCAGACAAGTTGTCCTTTCTTTTACCATTTTATTATTCAACTTGTTCCGTGACATGTTGCTCATAGAATTTAAAATTTCTTTTATATCAACAACAATCTTTCTCTGATTACTGATGAGTAGCCATTTTTATTCTTGGTATTTTTTCTTCATTCCAACTCTTCTCTTGTTTGGTCATATTCCTTGGAAGAATCCCTTGTTTCATTTAACTTCTCCAAATGCTATACCAATGTGTAAATTAAAAAAATCTTATTTTCTTTACTGTTGCTTGATTCTCCAATTTTTAAAAGTGACTATTTACTTCATACTGTATGTGTATTGTTGCCTATGTTTTATCTTAGTTGTGGTATAATTTGTAACTTAGTAGAGTACATATGAAAAAGGTTATTGGATGAAATGTTCAATTTTTCATACCTACGAATATTACTGCCCCCAGTCTAGGAAAAGCAAAACCTTTTAAACAAGCTGGGTCAATAGAATCATACAAGCTTGTACGAAACATATAAGAAAATACTCTATAACATCAGCATCATCAGCCTTTTAGCATCCGCCATTGGACATAGCCCTTCCCCAAGATTCTCCAGACCTCTCTATCATGGGCATCACGGAGCCAATACTTTCTGATCTTGTCTAGTTTATCACACCATCTTGTTTTTTGTTGGCCGCAGTTTCACATGTGATCTCTGGGGATCCACATTGTGAGTTGTGATGTCTAATTGTTGTCTGACATTCTTGCAACATGACCAGCCCATTGACATTTGAGTTTTCTACACCTTGTATAATAGCATCAATGACCTAGAGGATTTCCACTGAGTCAAAGGCCTTCTTGAAGTCAATAAATTCTACAGCGAGTGGTATTTTATATTCTGCTGCTTTCTCTTTCAGTTGATTTACCGAATGGAGATGCTCAATTGTCGAGTAGTTTCTTTTGAAACCAATCTGTTTCCATGGTTAGTTTTCATCTAGCATGTTGGTGATACAGTTGATCACTTTGGTAAAACATTTTAAAATGCAGTCGAGTAGGCTTATTGGCCTGTATATGTTTTGATCTTTCGGGTTCCATTTTTTATACAACAGCATTATGATTGCAGTGTTCCAATCTTCTGGGACTTTACTCTGTATGAGGCAAAAGGAATAGATGGGCTAGTTTCCTAATGATGACTTTACCAGATTTTTTGAGTAGGTCAATGGCAATGTTATCGTGTCCAGGTGCCTTTCCTTTTTTTGTTTGTTTGTTGGCTTGCTTCACCTCCCACAGAGTAACTTCTCAGAACTCTTCAAACTGGCTACACGTGACTTTTGTATCTTATTCATTGTTCTGTGTCCCTTCTTTGGAGGAATATAACTGTTATTTATTTTAAAATGTTTTGCTCTATATACAGTGAGTGCAAAAAGTATCCAATACATTTCAAAACATTTATTTTTACATCCTTATCCATCTTCAAAATTGACAGCCCATTGCACGCCCTTTCACAAAATCTCATTAAATTTCATTGAGAACTTTTCGCGATATTGTATTGAAAGACAGACAGATTGGCACAATACTTAAACCACTTGTAACTTCGTTGAGAGAGGTAAAAACAATGAGTGACAAGAAGCTGTTGGTTTAATTAATCTCGTGGATCCAGTACTGAAGTTCTAGGGCAAAAAATTGTTATTGAAAATTAAAGTGGGTGCCTCCCTGTTCAGCACTTAAGTCTAAAAAAAAAGACTTTCTCGTAATTTCAAGATAAACCAGATGGACCACCAGAATATTCAACAAGGAAAATTGGTTTGTACTTCCCTCTTATAACAATCCTTACATAAGAAAGACTTCAAAGTGGGCAGCTGTGGAAATCTTCTATTTTTTCGGCACATTCTTTTTTTTGTGTCTTTTGTCTAGGCAAAAATAAAACTTGCTGACTTTGTTTCCCTGAAGAATCTTTGCTAAAACCATCAGATCCTCTGAATGTGGGTGGGTCTCACTAGTAGAGCTGCCGGCCGATGCTATAGAGATCTTTCAGATTGGTTGGTGATGCTCGTTTCTATACATTGGAATGTGAGATAATAGTCTCAGTGGTTCCCCACCTTTTGAGTCATTCCCCACTTTTGTCAATAAAATTACTATTCCACCCCGCTCCCTTCCATTTAAGTAAGTTGGAATTACCTACCCCGGGCAACATCTGTTATAAGTATTTACTAAGCTGAGTCTGGCATTTGGCCACATGTGTGGGGTACCTAGTGAGGAACAAACTCACTACAGTAATAATGGTCAGAAAGAGTAGCAGCTAACCATTGCTCCATGGTGAGGTAACAAAAGCACCAAGCCACAAGGGTAAGGCACCTTTTTGAATATCTCAAGAACAGGTTGCACTGCTCTGATATAACTTGGCAACCAATCAGAGGGAACCTTAATGCACAAAACAGGGGCATTTCTCAGTTGGCAGTGTGATGTCATTGCTTGAGCTTGATACTGTGTGACTGCTGCATTCAAAATGACTGAGACTATTCATTCTTCAGGTCTCATGCAGGGTTTTGGGGCAAAATATTGCATCGCCCAGGCCTGTCAGCCCCTCCGCAGTCCAAATTAAGTTCAATGTGCCTTCTAAGAGATTTCAGACTGTGGACGAGATTAAGGAGAATACAATCAGGCAGCTGATGGCCTTCCCAAAACAGGACTTTGCAGACTGTTTGGAAAAGTGGAAGGGATAAGTATGTGACGTCACAAGAAAAGTATTTTGAAGGGGGCTAAGGCGCCATTTCTCTAGATAGGATTTTTTTTTACTATATATATATAGAGTCTAGAAAGCTATGTAGCTTTAAACACTAATGATGTTGCTGAAAAAAAAAAGCTTGGGTTTCAGTCAGGGAGCTATTATTAGAAAGCTAGTGTTTCATAACATCCGTTATGAGTTTCATCTTCACTGAGTGCTCCAATATAGTGGCCTTCTGCCAGACTAAGCTGAAAATGTGTGTACAAATGTCTACTCATTATGTTCGCAGATAGGTGAAAGACATGTAGATTAGATTATTATATTCTCAGAAAAGGCATTGGCTAAGTGCATCTGTCCATATATACTGTGTTGGGGGTGATCAATTAAAACATTGGAAAAACGGGTGATCAATGAATAAGTTACTTTTATCGCTTTTTGTTGGGCTGTGATCACTAAAAAAGGCCTGAATTTTCAAAAAGCAAGTAGGCACAAACTATTGACCAATTTAGCATAAACTTACATTGCATATTGAACCCTCAAAACCTATTTGGGGAGGTTTTAAAAAAAAGAAGGTTTTCCCTACTCATTGAGATGTGTGCAAAATGTCAAGTTTCTAATATGAACTGTTACATAGATACATATAAATGTCAGAACACATGAATAACCTAAACCCAGCAATAAACCAGTGCATGATAACAATAATATACAAATCTATGGGAACAGCTTGTTTTTTTAATTACTTCTTTTAATTACAATGTTCTTTGTTTTCATTAGAGTAGTATATACTTCCATGTACTATCAAAACTTCCATGTACTATCAAAACTTCCATGTACTATCAAAACTTCCATCTACTATCAAAACTTCCATGTACTATCAATCAATTAGAACTATGAAATCTTTTTTGGTGGGGACAAAATATTGTTTAATTTTTGTTCAAATGTTGTATGTATCAATAGAATAGTAGGAATACATACTGTTAAAACATTTTTAGCTATAAAACTTTGATTTGTCTTTAAAAATGAGACTTTTACTCTATTTTTCAATACTGAATTTTATTGTTTGCTAACTAAAAATAGATATGGTAAACAAAGAATGTTTGTAAGCAACGTCATATATTCAATGAAGTCGCAAATCTTTGTAAGCAACGTCATATATTCAATGAAGTCGTAAATCTTTGTAAGCAACGTCATATATTCAATGAAGTCGCGGGCCGGATGAAATGAGTCAGTTGGCCAGATTTGTCACGGGGGCCGTAGTTTGTCGACCCTTGGATTAATGTATAAACATACAAATCTTTAATTATATGTCCAAATAAAGGGCTACAGCATCAATTTTCCTAGGCTGGACTTCACTTTTGACCACCGCTGTATATACATATGCATAGATATACATATAAGATTTCATACATACAGTTTCTATTTGCATAGAATTTACATTCACACATGCTGCCACCCAGAGACAATGCTACTCGTACACATCTTTCTTCCATCTTGTCTCTCACACAAAGATACCCCCATCTGCAGAACTTCAAATCTTCTTCTTGTCAAACATATTTTCTCACCATTTCTGCTTTTTCCTCACGGACATACACAGCAATGCATGTGGTGTTTGGCAAATATCTGTTTTAAAAAAAAGTCATGCCACGCTACCATAATGGAAAAATATGCCAAAGCTCTTTGCATCTCACAAAAGACAATAGCCTCACAGCTGAGTCAATAACGAGAAGTTGCATGCATAATTATATCCCATTAGGCACCGTCACTTACCATTCTTTGCTCTTCTACATTCTTCTATTCCAAGATGTTCAAAGACAAACAATCAGAAATATGAAATATGAAGAGAATTTTCTTTTTTAGTATTATAAAGTAGTGATACAAAATAAGAACATTCATGAAAAATTGGGGAGGAATTTATGGAAAATAATAACCTCCGGAAATATACATTTGGTGAATTTGGAAAAAAAAATTCTTATTTCTATTGAAATGATATTACGAGAGAACTAGTTGGATTATTAATAGAAGGATGTTTTTATTACTGTAATTTTGTTTTTCTTTTAATAAGAGTTTTTTTTTTTTAAAGGGATGAATGGTTCAGTGGAAGAGGCTGACAAATGACATCATAAGAATGAATTAACTAGGAAGAATTATCTGATGCAAGATATCCTCTGGCATGGACAGCAGAATGAGAATAATCTAGCCCCGTGGATTGAATAAAGGGTTTGGTTCAAACTTTGTAGAACGTTGCTAATGATTCATCAAAGAAATTCAAAGATTATTAAACCTAATATTGTTAGTATTATAAAGAGCAACAGAAATAATATGAAAGAAAGACTAGTTAAAAATTAATAATAGTTGATAATGCTTCATCAAAGAAATTCACAGACTATCACATGCCTTATTTGAATTATAAGTACTGAAGAAGCTTGCATGGCTTAATTGGCAAGGCACTGTCATGGTAAGATAGTATCCCAAGGATGAGAAATATGGGTTCAAATCTTGGCAGAGGCTTATTCTTTATTTGTGATCCATGCTGCTTACTTAACAGTCAGAGAAAAGTTGGGAATAGTTGGGATAAAAAGCAACAGAAACAAGTCTAGTTAGTCAGTGAATAAAAAGCGTCATTTGACCAATGTCTTTTGGCAGCATGTTGGGGTGATCAATTAAAAATTGGGAAAAGGGGTGATCAATGAATAAGTTACTTGTCTTGCCTTTTGTTGGACAGTCATCACTAAAAAAGTCTGAATTTTCAAAAAAGAACCAGCATGAATGCTGCCGGATACAAACTAAGGGATCAATTTATCATAAACTTACATTTCAAATTGAAATACCACTAAAAATGTATTTGGTGGAATGTAAAAATTTTCTTTGAAATGTTCAGACCTCTAGCTCCATTGATGCGGCCTGTCCACATGATGCATACATATATGCATAGCCAACCAGCCAGCTAAACCAATTTAAAAACTGAACTTATGTTGACAGTTTTGGTAAGAGTTTTGGTTGATAGTTTCTAATAAGGAATACTAATAAAAATGAATACTAATTCCATGAAACAGTCAAGAAAAACTACATTCCTCTCATCAATTATGACTAAGTGTTTATGTCTTCATTAAATGCATCAGCCGTGTCGGCTGGAGCCTAGAATACGCCAACTGCATACCCTGCAGAGGGGTATGACCCCCTACCTCAAACAGAGGCCCGGCCCTGTCAGCTGAGACCTAGAATACGCCAACTGCATACCCTGCAGAGGGGTACAACCCCCTACCTCAAACAGAGGCCCGGCCCTGTCAGCTGAGGCCTAGAATACGCCAACTGCATACCCTGCAGAGGGGTACGACCCCCTACCTCAAACAGAGGCCCGGTCCTGTCAGCTGAGGCCTAAAATACGCCAACTGCATACCCTGCAGAAGGGTAAGTCTCCCCAAACAGGGGCCACCTCTTTTTTTCACCAAAGTTGCAAGACTCTAGTTAAAAACAATAACCTTTCACCAAAATTGCAAGACTCTACTTTTTAAAAATTTTAAACTGATTTCGGCATTAAATGATCCATCGAGGGTTGATATGCCACTATACAAATCAATCAATCAATCAATCAATCATTAATGCAAGTGAAAAGAATTCACGGATATTTGAATTTCTATGAGAAATATTTTTTTGATTAGTCCAAAAGTATCTCAATAAGACACTTTACCTTAGGTCGGTCGGTTGGTTGGTTGGTTCTAATTACATTAAACAACAGAAAGTGGAAGGAAGAGGGTAATGTGTTTTATCCTTAAATACAGATTTCTTTCTTCTTCAAAATGGAAAGAGCAAAGCTGAGAAGTTGCATTGGAAGCACAATAAGGGGAAAGAGCAAAGTTGAGAAGTGGCAAAGTTTCCAGTTCTCAGCTTTGCTCTTTCCATTTAGAAGAAAGAAATCTGTATTCAAGGATAAAACACATTACCCTCTTCACAAGTAAATGGAAAGAGCAAAGCTGAGAAGTGGCAAGGGAGGCAAAGTAAAGGGAAAGAGCAAAGCTGAGATGCATAATTAGGTGGAGAAATTAGGAAGAGGGACACAAGGATAACACAGGGTTTCCAAATTACCCATTTTTCAGCAACATTCAGCTGATTTCTTCCCAATTCCGTCGATAAAAATCCATGTTTAATATTTAACATGTTTTTTAAGATGGTGGTGCATCTAAATTGAACTTATGGTCTTCTTTAGAAAAGAAACTACTGAACTTTTTCTGTGGAAGAGTCCATTGTTTCAAATAGTGGTAGGAGATATTTTCATCAGCAAAATTATTACCATCAAGTGGAAGAGTCCATTGTTATTGGCAGAGAAACAGAAAAATGTACACTGTTTATTATATGAGTAGATTGACTTCTTTATTTTTCAAATTGGGAAAAAGATGTTTATTGATTTATATTTAATTTCCATACAAAACTTTCCACACAATGTACAAAATTGAATCATATCTTACCTCCGAGTTAGCCTTCTTTTGAGAGGAAAAATAACAATAATAACTGCCATGTATGCTTCATAATTCAAATCCAAATTCTTAATTTCGATAGAATTGCTGTAGGTAACATTAATTATGTAGTCACATACTTCTATTCACCAATTATGGCTAATTTGTTTTTTCATAATTAATCAATTATTTCCTTTGCAAAAGCCTGTCATTTATTGCAAATGCCACAAAACAATAATCGTCTCCAAGAATTATCTCACAACACCACACTTTCCAACCCCCAGCACTGGGAGAAAAAATTTATTGAATTGATTCCATGTTAGAAAACGTGAACCAAAACTGTCACCAAAACTGCTAACATAGATTTCTTCAGTTTTCAAGTTGGTCTTTCTGGCCGGCGATCTATGTATCATGCGCACAGGCTGCACCAACGGAGCTAGAGGGCTGAAGATTTCAACATTTACTCCTTATTATGTCTTTGTTTTTTTAACAGCAAAAATGGAGATAGGCTGGTCATCTAGCAAGAAGAAATGACAATAGATCGGGGCAAAGACTAACCGACTGGTACCCATGGGACAGTAAATACAGTAGGAAAAAACCAGATACAAGATGGAGGGACGAGATAGAAAAGTTTGCCTGTAAGACGTAGCAATAGTTAGCACAAGATAGGTCATCATGGAAGGAGATAGGAAAGGCCTTTGTCCAGCAGTGGACTTATAACGGATGATGATGATGATGATGATGATGATGATGGTGATGGTGATGATGATGATGATGATGATGATGATGATGATGATGATGATGATGATGATGATGATGTCTAAAAAAAAAACGTTTTTCTGTTTTTTGAAATCCCCCTGCCCAAATAGGTTTTTAGTGGGGTTTCAATTTACAATGTGAGTTTATGCTAAATTGGTCACTTAGTTTGTGTTCGGCAGCGTTAATGCTTGTTTTTTTTAAGATTTGATCTTTTTTAGTGATCACCATCCAACAAAAGGAAAGAGAAGTAATTTATTCATCAATCAGCCCTTTTTCCAATTTTTTTAATTAATCACCCCCAACGCAGCATGCTGCTAAAAGCATGTGATGGTTTCTATTGATTGACTAACCAGACCTGTTATTTTGATTATTAATATCTGCTCAGAAATCTGCAATTGTTTCAAAATAAACAGACAAAGAATTCAACTGTAAAGAAAGAAACTGTGATGTTGAGTTTTACAGGGTTTCCTCAAAGCTAATGACAATGAAGTTGTCTTTTTGATGAAGTTCCAAAGAAGAAAAAGGAAAGATTTTTGACTGCAAGGCTTGTATATAAATAAAGTGAATTTTCAAGATTCATATTCAAAGATAGAAATGGTGGAACGGGGTACACAGGCAATACAACATATACCTACTTCTCAATTTCTTTTGAGTGTGTACAATAACTACTAATGGAGACATTACCATATACCTAGTCCCCAAAACCCATTTCAATCACTGTTAAACACAGATAGATAGAAACAGAATGAAATTGATAAATAGATCCCAAAAGACTGAGATAGACAGATATGATGTACAACTAGTTGATGGCATCTGTCACTCCTGTGAAATGTATGCATACATATGTGTGTGTATGTGTATGTATTATATGATAACTATAATGACATTTATTAATGAGAGCCTATATTTGCCCGTCGTCAGTGTGAGCAACTGCTAAACGAGCGGCCTAAATCATAAATGTGAATAAAGAAACGAAATCTGTGCGGGGATCAAACCCGTGTTCACCTTGGAATCTACCTTATACACAGGTACTGCTCTACCGACTGAGCTAACGAAGGTCAGATTGTAGGCAGGAGTTTTTTATCTTACACTTTGTTGGCTTCTCCATTCTCACGTTCGTATTTTAGGCACGAATATAATGCGGCTCTCTTATGTGTTATATATGAATGTGTTTGCATTCTATATGAATATATATGTGTGTGTTTATGTGAGAACTTTTCAAATTTAGTAATTTTAATAAAGTACACCGGAGTCATCAGGTTTATGTTGAGTGAGCTTAGTATGGCACAAGACCACAATTAATTTTTAGGGGTCAGGCACAGGCATGCGCTGTGACTTCTCCATGGGGGGCAAAAGCCTATATTCCGGGGTCGGGGGAAAGGGTATATTTTGAATATATATTAAAGGCGCCAATAGGTATTCCACCATTTGTATTGTAAGCAAGTATGACCAACTAAATAATCCAGATTTCAGATGATGCACTTGACCATTGATGGAGATGCATGATTTGGACATGGGATGACACAAATGATAATACTATCTTTTTATATGGGAACATTAAGTTGGGATTACATAAAACAATTGTACTGCAACATTATCGTTTATTGACTATTATTGACCTCCCAGTGAGAAGGTCTGATCCAGGGGAAGGGTGTGTGCAAATGCCCCCTCAGCAGACGCCCATGGTTACATGGTACCAGTGCCAGAGAAGAATCTCTTATCTGAATGAGCTCTCTTTTCTACCAACCATCATGACATGCCATGCCAGTACTGAGACTTTGTCAAGATATCTGCTAATGTGACAGAGTACAGGGAGAGTTGGATTCATGCCTTTACAAATTTAGTAAAAGGATTATGGCTTCCCTATTATTGAACCTTTTATTACAGATATGAAGTTGAAAATGCTTGAAAAGATGATAATCTGTAGGAGAAATATCAGGTGAATATGGAGGATGCTGCAAGATTTCATATCCCAATTCTCTAAGCTTAGACATGTTAGCTGAGAGGTGTGCAGTGTTACACTGTCATGAAGCTTTTCATTCAGTTCATGTGGGACCCATTTTCCCAACTATTTCTATTGCCTTGAGATGATGTGATATGGTCGATGTTGAAATCCTAAAGTCTCCAGAAAGTTCTCAAACTATTGTGTCATTGTTCCCTGCTGTCAATAATTTTTCATCATTAAGGACAGGTTCTGGCCTCTCTTCATGTTTGTTATTGGTATCCATATTTCTTGACCTAAATCTATTGAACCAACACAGAACGGTGTAATAGTATTCACACCAAATACTTAGTTGATGTTATCAGCAGCTTGAGCATCATTATATCCTCATTTGAAATCATACTTGAAAATTAGTTTTTCTTCTTGGGTAGACACCATTGCTGTTAAGGGAACAAAAACCTCCAATAATAATGAATTATATCTCTATTCGAAACTTTCGATCAAAACTATTACCAAAACTGTCAACATAGGATTCTTCAGGTTTTAAGTTGGTCGGCTGGCTGGCTGGCTGGCTGGCTATGTATGTATGTATGTATGTATGTATCACGCATACAGATGGAGCTAGAGGGCTGAAAATTTCAACATTTACTCCTTATTATGTCAAGAAAAGACATTATTTTTGTTTTTTGAAAATTACCACCTAAATAGGTTTTTAGTGGGGGTTCAATTTGTAATGCAAGTTTATGCTAAATTGATCACTAATTTGTGCCCAGCTGCAATCATGCTTGTTTTTTGAAAATTCATATTTTTTTAGTAATCACTGCCCAACTAAATGCGAGAGAAGTAACTTATCCATTGATCATCCCTTTTTCCAATTTTGTAATTGATCACCCCCAACAGAAGACGTTGGTCACGTGACAGTTTCTATTGAGTGACTAACCAGACCTGTTTATACTGAATCTGCAAAAAATGCAATTATATTAGTAAATATTTCACTTTCAGCATTATTTTCTATGATGTAAAAGAAAAAAATATTTAATGTATAACAACAACCTTAATAAGAAAGAGAATATGAAAAGGAAGGAAGAAAGAAAGGGAGAAATAGAGAAAGAGGCAAAGCAGGACAGACAAAATGAATGAAAGGAACAAAAAATGTAATTTACTTTTTTGATAAGTTTTCACCATTTTTGTTCCAACCTATTTTTTTAACCTGGTTTTGTTTTTATTAATTTCCTTACAAATTACCACGGACGAGACATGCCTAACTCGAATCTAAGGAATAAAAAATGGCTGAGCTCAACAGAAAAGAACTTGTTTTCAGCAGTAAAAATAAAGAAGAAATAATGTTGCCAACATTGAGAGTAAACATCAAATCCCAAAGAAAAGCACATATCATAACAGGTTAATGGAGGTTGTAAGATACTGTTTGCTTGGAAAAAATTTCCGTGATTCTTATTATTTGGTTAGTACCAGAGGTTTCTTGTGAGGTTAATACAAAGTACGTAAAACACAAAAAGAAAATGGTTACTATTTAGGCGTACAGATTGTAGAGGATTAGAAATACCAATTATGTGGAGAAAAAAATTGTTTTATTGGCACTGAACATGTGAAAGGAATATTATTACTTAAGGATCCTGCAATCATTGTCAACCCATCGACAGAAAATTGATATATTTGTTGGAAAGATTTATTTTATTTTTTTAAGTTTTGAAGGGAGATTTTTATTTTACTCTTGACTCATAAGATCATAAAAATGTATGCAACATGGGAACGCTTTCAATTTGGTTAATATTCACTGCGGGATAGAAAGGAAAATATTCAATTTGCTTGGCGTTTCCCTTGATAAAGGGGGCTCTAGTTTGTCACGTATCTGTTCCCGAAAATGGAATAAAAAGATTTCTAATAAAATGAGAAACTACAAAGATGTTTTTGTGTTATTCACGTTCTGTGTAAATGAAAAAACGTTTTGAGTGAAAAAAGTCATTTAAAAAATGATCATTTCTTGATCACATCGCATGAGATTGTTTCTCTTGATTTAATTCAATTTACTCAATGACTCTATGAGGAGGTGTGGGTTGCTTAACGGTTAGCAACGCGGAAAATGGAATTGGCAAACCGAGTTCAAACACTGGCTGAAACAATTTAAGTTCATTTTACACGAATGTACTTTGAAAAGGCATGAATCCGTCTCTTCCTCCCCCAAAGTGAAAAAGGTAAAGCGTCCTGTCTCTTAAAAAGAACCCAAACCCATTTCTACCTGAAGGAACATTATGCAGGATTCTGGGTTGTAAATTGACACACAGTCACATGACAGCACCAGGATGTTCATTAGATGTCACTTAGTACACTTCATGAGTTAAAATCAAGGATAAAATATAATATTATATAAGAGACTGTGCAGATCAATTAAATTGTATGTGACACCAGTGTCACAGTGGGTTCTTATGGGTTAAGAGACAACTCCCAATGGAGTATGGAGCCCAATGACGCAGACCCGGTTTCTGTTGAATGCATCAGCTTAGTGATCCTTCCAAGTTTCAAGTCTGGTCAAGACCAGAATTTTATTCTTACCAGTTTTTATGACCACACCCTTGGCAGGGGTTAGGTCCACTGAAGGGATACCTCCACCCTAATCTCACAGCTTAGAGTGTACTGAATTAGCTGCAGAGTGCACAGAGAAATTTGTCTCAGTGAAGAACCTTATAGTCAATAAAGGATAGTAGTGCTGTACAATTGTTTCATGTAATGCCAACTTAATGCGGCCATATGAAAAGATGTTATTATTCTTTGCTGGTAACATGGTTGTCACTAAGATATATTCCGAATATATCTTTTTGCCCCCCCGGGAAATATTCTCTTGCCCCCTGCTGGAAAAGTGTCAGCAGACACCCATGCATGTAATCTAACACAACTCATCATCTGGTACTTGGAGCTGGGCACTGCTAAAGTAACTCCTTTGCCCCCTGAGATGCCTCAAAGGACAACCCCCCCCCTCCCCATCTCCAATTATAGGGTTAACCAACCAACTGACCAGCCAAGTATAATCTTTTGTTTTCTTTTTTGCCCATTCACTTTTTTTTGTATATTCTTTATTCATTTTTATTTCTTTGAATTTTTTTATTTTAACTTTTTTGTTTGTTCATTATTTGTTTCTTTTCATTATTTAGATTTCTTCTTTCTTTTTCTTTTTTATTTCTTTCTTTTTCATTATTTCTTTCCTTTTCTTTCTTTGTTCCCTTTTTTTGTTAATCACTGCTACCCAAAACACTGATTTATTGCTGGGTTTAGGTTATTGATATGTTCTGACATTTATATGTATCTATGTATCTGGACTTAGCCCAGCCCTAACCGTTCATAGTAGAAACTTGATATTTCTCACACACACTCCCCTCAATGAGTAGGGACAATCTTTCTTTTTTCTATGGGGGAAAAGACTAACAGATTGGTACCCACAGGACAGTAAACGCAGTAGGAAAAGACCAGACACAAGATGGAGAGATGAGATAGAAAGGTTTGTCAGTAAGATGTGGCAGAGGTTAGCACAAGATAGGTCGTCATGGAAGGAGATGGAAAAGGCCTTTGTCCAGCAGTGAACTTGAAATTTGCACACACACACTCCCCTCAATGCATAGGGAAAATGTTTTTTTTGTTTTTTTTTAAATTCCCCCATAAATAGGTTTTAAACAGTAAATGCAATGTAAGTTTATGCTAAATTGGTCACTAGTTTGTTTTTTGAAAATTCAGACCTCTTTTAGTGATCACAGCCCAACAAAAGGTGAGAGAAGTAACATTCATTGATCACCCCTTTTTCCAACTTTTTAATTGATCACCCCCAGCATAGCATATATGGGTGGCAGTGATTCATAATATCTCTTGGAATGCTAGTTCATTGTTTTTTATTATTTCTTCCTTATGTTCTTTCTTTCTTTCTTTTTCTTTTTTCCTTATGTTCTTTCTTTCTTTCTTTTTCTTTCTTCCTTATGTTCTTTATTTCTTTTCCTTCCTTGTGTTCTTTCTTTCTTTCTTTTTCATTCTTCCTTCCTTATGTTCTTTCTTTCTTTCTTTTTCTTTCTTCCTTATGTTCTTTCTTTTTCTTTCTTATGTTCTTTCTTTCTTTTCCCCTCTTTATCATGTTCCTTTTCTTTCTTCCTTATGTTCTTTCTTTATGTTTCTTTCTTTCTTTCTTTCTTTCTTTCTTTCTCAATATTCACACATGTTACTAATTTGGGAGATAGGAGATAGCAATTTCATTAAACAATAATGTTTCACTAATCATCCCTGATAAGGCGAGTGTGAAAAGCAGAGAGATAGTCTTGAAGATTCAAAGTAAGACTTTATTCACTGCAGTTTTAAGAAGCCATACAACTGTCTAATTGCAGTTGAAGTCACAAACGTACCATATATTCTTGAATATACGTTGACCCTGAGTATAAGATCAGTTCGGAATTGAGCATAACATTTCTCGAATATAAGCCAAGTCTGTTATTTTGCCATAATGTTGTCATGAGAGATATCCCCTTTTTATGAATACACCATTTATGGCACTTAGTCAGCTGTCAATGAAACATCTCTCAAGCATTGTTTTCAGGTTGTAAAAGAGAAATTCTCATCAGTGAGGATGAATCCACATGACAAAATGATTTTAAAAGGATATTACACAATACACACTGTATACTACCTACATAGCATTTCATACAAAACCGTGATAATGAATTGAGTTAAAACAACGGGAATTATCGATCGCTAATATGCATTGTGCCTATCGATGCTGTATTTATATAGGCAAAAGTATTGGCCATTTTTGACAGACCTGAGTAAAAGTCGAACTGCTGATTTGGGGCCATTTTTTTTAGTAAAAATCATTGTCTTATATTCAAGAATATACAGTATTTCTTGCCCTTCAGGTGAGAAAAATGAAGAAGTTTTCTTTAATGCATACCAAAATCAATCAATCAATCATGATGATTTTTTAATACTCAATAAGTGAAGATAGGCACAGTCATCTTATCGCAGGAGCACACTAAGCAATTGCCTGGGGGCCCATAAATTTAGGGACCCCAAAATTCAATTTGAAAAAGAAAAATAATGGTCCATATTATTAAATAGCAGAGGCATAGAGAACTTTCTCTAAACCTATGTTTACATTCATGTTTAAATCAGTTCTTGACTCTTTATTGAATTAAATCAGGTTCAGCACTATGGCCCACGGGCCAAATCCAGTACATTGCATTGCCCGGGGGCCTCAAATATTCTTAAGACAGCTCTGAAGATAGGTTTGGTTAGGTGGATGATTCTAAAGGGGAGGGAAACAATTCTTTTCACTTATTATACAGGGTGTTGTCAGAAGTACAGCCCTGTGTTGACTTGCATCAGAGTTACATTTTGGTATGGACGCAACTCGATCTTGGCTTAAGTCGATCATTATAGGGGGAAGTGAAATATAAGCACTGCACATCATAAGATACTCTGACACATATTTAAGTAAACCTCTACATTTGTCTTCCTTGCCATTCCGAAGAGAAAGAAACAAATCTCATTCATTAAGTTTCTTTCACTAAATCATTAACCACCTTCTCCGTCTCACCTTTCCTGTCTGGAGAACTTTAAACAAACATGACATATACACTGCATTCTCAATAGCAAGCTAACAATAATGTGATGGAAATTTTCAACATTTGCAGTTTATATTAGCTGTATAACTGCAATGACTGAAATTCCTGTCTTCCGCGTTTAATGGGATTTAAACTCACTTTTATGGGATATATCTGCTATTGGTCAGGCATGAGTCGATGCATGACTGTATTTACATAATTCTTTTATGTTTAAAAACTATGTAAACAAGTCTGGTTAGTCACTCAATAGAAACCATATTGTGACCAATGTCTTTTGGCAGCATGCTGAGTTGGGGTGATCAATTAAAAAATTGGAACAAGGGCTGATAAATGAATGAGTTACTTCTCTCACCTTTTGTTGAAAGTGATCACTAAAAAAGTCTGAATTTTCAAAAAACAAGGATGAATGGTGGCATACGCAAACTAAGTGACCACTTTAGCATAGACTTTCATTGCAAATTGAACTCCCCCCC
>VCCN01006353.1:4206016-4216946 GCA_006491835.1 Architeuthis dux | reverse complement strand
AAGAAACCTATGTTGATGTTGACAGTTTTGGTTGACAGTTTACACAATTGTAAATAAACTCTAATCCATTGGTTCTCAACCTTTTGGCTCAGGCACCCTTTTCACCATATTCCAGGATGTCATTCCCACCTCCAAGATTGCTAAAATTTCCCCCAACGTGAGGTGGATTCCACCCCTGATTGAAAACCTCTGCTCTATTGCAATTATTAATCACTGCTACCCACAACTCTGGTTTATTGCTGGGTTTAGGTTATTCTAACTGTTCATAATAGAAAACTTTGCACACACACTCCCCTCCATGTGTAGGGAAAACATTTTTTTTGTTTTTTGAAAATTCACCCCCTAAATAGTTTATGTTAAATTGGTCACCAGTTTGGGTCCACTTGTTTTTTGAAAATTCAGACCTTTTTTAGCGATCACAGCCTAACAAAAGGCTAGAGAAGTAACTTATTCATTGATTGCTCCTTTTTCCAACATTTTAATTGATCACACCCATCACAGCATATATGGGTGGCAGTGATTCATAATTTCCCTTGGAATGCTAGTTCTTTCATTTGTTTTGTTTTTTTCGTTCTTTGTTTCTTTCAGTTATTTTTACTTTCTTCTCAGTCATTCTTTAATTTATTCCTTCTTTCCTTTTTTCATTCTTCATTCCCCACCTCCACTGTTCCAATCGTTCAATCATCCTTCATTTCTTAGTTCTTTCTTTCCTTTTTAATCCATATTTTTTCTTCCACCTGCTCTTCAATTTCTTTTTTTCATGCCTTTTACTGCAGCAGATAATTTTTCGATTGTACTTATTTTCTTAAATTCCTTCAGCCATTTTTCTCATCTTTGCTGAACACACTCTTTTCAATAATATTTCTCCTTATCATTTGATTTTTTTTGCTTTCTTCTTCATTCTTTGACTTTATTCCTTTTTTTTTCCCTTTTCCTTCCACCTCTTTTCAAGAATGAGATCACTCCTTCCATCTCTCAGCATCTGCCGGATCTTGTCTATCATCTGTCTCTCAATCAGTTCGACAATCTTCAATGGCTTCTCACAGCAACCTATCTTTTCTGCATTGTTCTGCATTCCAAACATGGCCTAATTACAGCATATAGGCTTCAGATAAACAAGAATATCGAACAAATAGACCCACACTTTCATTTCTCCCACAATGCACTTTGATCTTTCTTCCAACTTTCGTATTTATCAGACACCAACATCATACATTGACAATAACACAGATTTGTATACAGACCTACTAGCACTTACAGACATTTATCTACATACATACACCAGGCGATTCACATAGGAATACTTGTATGCATGGCATTTGAATAGACATGGCCGATTGGATTCCTTTGTTATTATTCAAGTTCTAAACTGACAGACACAGACAGTGCTGAAATTCCTTTTGATAAAGAATCGATATTGATACTAGTAAAGTTCTGGATTTATCTTCTTACAATTAATATAGATTTCAAATGTCCTGAATTTGACAACCCGTACTAATACACTTTTACATACAATACCGATCCCACTTTACCGAGGAAGATATTATGGAAGGGAAGGGTAAAGAAGAAATCTGATATTGTTCAAGTATTAAACTAGTACCCATTTCTTGAATTTTTATTAGATGAAGCATTGTCGACTATTATAAATTTTTGACTTTCTTTCATCTTAAATTTAGCTGCTTTTCATCAAAACAGGGGATGCGAGTTCAAGTCTTGCCAAGAGCTTATTCTTGATTTCTGATCCATGCTGTTCACAAATAGCCATAGAGCGAGTATGAAAATAATATGTAAAGCTATTAGAATTCAGATGAGAGAAATACTAGTAAATAATTAATAATGGTTGACAATGCTTCATCTAATAAAAATTCAATATAATATTACAATTACTAATACCACTAGTGTATGTGAAAACAATAACATCTAATATAGTTCAATCTTTATTATTAATCTCCGCTACCAAAGGTTTAGGTTATTCATGTGTTCACACATTTATATCTATCTATTTATCTTATCAAAGACTTTGCCCTAACCGTTCATAGTAGAAACTTGAAATTGTGTACACACACTTCCCTCAATGAATAGGGAAAATGCTTTCTTTTGTTTTTTTGAAAATTCCCCTCCAAAATAGGGTTTTAGTCGTGGGCTTGATATTCAATGTAAGCTTATTTTAAATTGGTCACTATTTTGTGCCCGCTTGATTTGAAAATTCAGAAATTTTTTAGTGATCACAGCCCAACACAGCATATATGGGTGGTGGTGATTCATAATTTCATTTGGGATGCTAGTTATTATTATTATTGGACAAAGTAATTGTAATACATTATTTTAATTAATTACGTGAAAACAACAAAAATATGGTGCCGAGAGTTGGATGTATGAGTGAGTTCAAAAGTTTGAATCTGTTTTAATTAATCCATGAGAGTCTTTGTGGCCAATTGGTAAAAACAGCTAAGTGTAAACGAGATTGCCTCTGGCAATGTGGGTGTGAGTTCGATTCTCAACAAAGACTTATTCTTTATTCTTCGCGCTGTTATTCGTTGCCGTAGACACAACAGCCCGAATTGAAAGTTTTATATAAAAACAACTGAAATTAAGATGAAGCGAAAAAAATAATCAAATATAATTAAAATAATCTAATATGGTGTTGAACAATCAGGGAAAATGAAGAATATATGATTAGATTCTATATTTTTTACGGTTGTAGCTCAAACAGTAGAGTAGCTGTTACAGAAGGACAGGCTTCTTGAAGCAAAACGTTATGTGAGTTCATCTCGCCAAGAGTTTATTCTTTATTTCAGATCTGCCCTGTTCACTAATGACCATCGACTGACAGCCAGAGTAGTTGCAATTAAAAGCAACAAAAATTAAGATGAACAAAATTTTTTTTAAATCTGTTGTATTACAATAATATTCTCTCCTAATTGACTTGAATAAATATTTGAATAGAAATACATAACTTTTTCTGAAATTTCCCTACATTCAGTTTAAATTGCAGTAATAATAAATAAGCATTTTGGTGTTTTGTGCTTCTAGCTCACCAACCCTCAGTTTATAGGATGTTAGGGAGTTTTTAATGAGTTTTGTGAAATGTTATTTAAATCCCATGAAATATAATATATGCCTAGTCCTGATTAGTTTCAATGTAAAGTGCAATAATAATCAATGGTAAACATATTGCACTTGGAGCTTAGTACTTCAGTCTCATTGACCATCAGTTTATGAAACTTAAGGAATTGTTTTGAGAATTTCCTGAAATGTATTTTATATGCCAATAAAATATGTTGCTCTGTTAGTCAAATTTGCCATTTCTTTCCCCTTAAAACCAGGAATCAATCTGTTCACAAAGTAAGGCTTCAAATTTGCTTCTTGGTGTTTCTGGCCCTTTGAATACATTCATCATAAATTAATGCTTTCTTGGCCCAAACTCAAGGGCCAACCTTGCTGCAAGTTTATCTTCTACATAAGTATATACAGTACATCTTAGTGTCAGCTCTAAATAATCTGTTTAATAAATTAGTTCAAAAATATTTTACAAAGTCATCATAAATAAGTAACAAAATAAAGATGGCTGCTACAAAATTCTGTAGATGCCACATTAAGACAAGAGATAATGTTATAAACAAGATAAAACTAAATGAATTAATTTTTATCGCATTAATTTGCTTATATAATTATTTTATTATTCTTAAAACTCATGATACAAGATCTTTGCTTAATTGGAATGATAATACATCTCGTTAGTGTTGTATGAAACATTGTGTTATCATTATTTCAAAATGTTATATTGTTTGCCACTTCGTCACTCTAATTTGTTGTTCCCTTGCCCTAAGAATAAAAACAAAACTCTACGCAAGGTATTTCACAGTCTAATGACCTTTTGGCCCCAAAATAAAGGTTGTTCTCTACACAAAATCTACTTGTGCACGAATATGTATGAGAATTAAATATTTGATTATTATTCTGTAACTATTTAAAAAGTATATCTCCTTTGGATATAATCTTTCTATATAGCTACTGCACAAATATCATGTGTAAGAAGTGTGTCTTACTGAATCCAAAGGATTTGTGGACTTTATAATACGAGGGTGGTTTTCAATAGCACAACCACTCTTCATAACCTTGGTATTAGAGTTGGTCCCTCATGAGAGAAGAGTTTAGCAAAAAAACTGCATTTAAAACATTCCATGCAAGCATAGGTATTTGCAAACTGTTTGGTTAAGGTGGGTAGAGGGCTTGATTTGCCAAACATTTTTACCCCGTTTTTCCCATTGATTTGGCTGAATATTACACTGTTTTGCACCAATTTCTTTTTTTTCGGGGGTGAGCATGGGGGAGAGTTGCCCCCTGGCTCGTAAAGCCTATGCATGCAAGTGTGAAAAAAAGAATATAACAGAGAGACCAGACGTGCCCTTAAAGTCAGACTCATTGAAATCCACACTTGTCTGATTTATGTGTTTAACTGACAAGTTGATGTTCGTCAATACTTTCATTGCTCAACAGGGACATAGTATGGAATTCTTTGCTTAACAAAGAAAGGAAGCAAGAACATAACCATGTATAGATTATGGAACAAGCTGTATTGCAGGCATCGCTGGAAATGGAATAAACATTGCTGCAAATATTTTGAATTTTCTGTTTGCTACCAATTTTTGTTTTGCACTACCAGAAATAAAGACTCTCTCTTTACATATGGATAGTACTCCTGAAGAAGGCCGAAGAATGGATTTGCCAGAATGATGCATGAATAAGATTGAAAATACAAAGAATGAGTTCAATTGTCTGAATAAATCATGGACTAACTCTTCTGTTATTTACGTATCAAATCATTGTGTTGATTGTTACTATGTGAGATGTTTCTTGAAAAGAATTTTCTCAATTTCGACACAACAAAAAAACACATATTCAAGAATAAGAAGCAGCTTACAGTGAAAAGAGGGTTAAAGTTTGCTTGCTTGTGTTTCTTTGAAAACATTAACCCGTGATAACCCACTGTGACACCGGTGTCACATACAATTTAATTGATCCGCACAGTCTCTTATATAATATTATGTTTTATTCTTGATTTTAATTCATGAAGTGTACTAAGTGACATCTAATGAACATGCTGGTGCAGTCATGTGACTGTGTTTCAATTTGCCTACCCAGAAACTCACTTAATGTTCCTTCAAGTAGAAATGGGTCTGAGTTCTTATGGGTTTTAATAGGTTAATCATCTCCTTCTCTTCTCTGAGCTCTATGATGCTCTTTACTACTATGTATAATGTTTGATCTATCTCATTATTATTCACTACTGAATTAAATGCATGGACATGGAAGGAGATTATGTTGAGAAATAAATATTTGTTGTGTAAAATAAATGCTTTTTCATCATTAGGCTACAGACTTATGGGTTTTTCTACATATGTGTTTGGCCTAAACGTTTGGTTTATTAATTAAAAATAAAAAGGAAAATTGTTTATTTTTCCCAATAACTTTATTGGACAATATATTTACAGTTTTGTTCCACTATCTTCTACCATCTTGCAGGCAACTTCATGATTCCATCCTCCAAGAACTTTTTATCTTTCTCAGCAAAGTGTAGTAGAAAGGGAGTGTGAAAAAATGACGCTGTTTCAATGCAATGAGTCCAACAGCACGTCAATGCTGTAACACTGGAACGATTCCTTCAAGGGGCACTTTCTCGCTTATCAGCAGTAAGCTATCACAAACTCGGCTACAATGTCATTCACAGTATAAGTCCCAAACATGGTTCAAGCGTGGCTTCTAGTGGCGAGTCAGGAGCGAACTGCTTGAGCCCTTGCAGTCTGTTCTTTTATCACCAGAAACTTGCCACATCCGGGTTGCTAGCGCTCAACATACAGGTCACCGAATCTCTACTGTTAAGTAAGTATCATGTGTTATTCCCCTTAGGCTGAAGACTTCCGCTAGGGGGCGCTGTTTTACGTTCTGGTGAACGAGCAGCATGTGTATCGGTAGGAGAGAGCGCTCATAGGACAGACGCGCATGTTAGGTTGATTATGGTCATAATATGAATAAAGGATCTCTGTAAGTACATAATATTTTGTTGTATTTTTAATCTGTAAATATCTGTCATAAACCCAAGCTTACATTGATAGCAGGAACGTAGTTAAAAAAAAAAAAAATGACAGATGATATTAAAACAGAACAGATAAACAGATGAACATGGAATTTCCGAAGACCAAAAAAAAACGAAACAATATGGCCGAAGTTGGACACGTTGAATTGGATTGGACCAACAAGGCTGAAGACTTCCGCTAGGGGGCGCTGTTTTACGTTCTGGTGAATGAGCAGCATGTTAATGAGTAGGTGAGAGCGCTCGTAGGACAGACATGCGTGTTAGGTTGATTACAGTCATAATATGAATATAAAATCTCTGTAAGTACATAATATTTTGTTGTATTTTTAATCTGAAAATATCTGTCATTAACCCAAGCTTACATCTACTTTGTCTACATTTCCTCGGGCGAGTCCATTTCCATTTCATTGCCACACAAAGAACTGCATGTGGTATCTTTTGCAGTATTCCAGGGAATTGAATTTTTTTGTCCATTAAGAATATTTTGTACAGAATAGAATGAATAGTAATCAAAAGGAGCAATATGGATGAGTGAAAAGTTGCTGTTAAGTAAGTATTTTGAGTTATTCCCCTTAGGCAGAGGAGTGCTTATCAACATCCGGTAGGAGAGCACTCTTTTACATTCTGGTGAAGGAGCAGCCATATTGTGATTAGTAGATCAGAGAGCTCGAAAACACCCGTGTGTGTGTCATTGACCGTGGTCATTTTATGAATAAAGGATCTATAAGTACCTCTTCTGTTTGCATTTTTTTATCTGTTAATATCTGTCATTAAACCAACCTTACATTTCTCAGCAAAGAACTGCTTGTGGTGTCTTTTGCAGCATTCCAGGGAAATGACATTTTTTTCCATTAAGAATACTTTATACAATGAATGGTAATCCAAAGGAGAAATATCTGGTGAATATGACAGATCGAGTGAAAAGTTTCCAGACAAGCTGTAACAATTTTTGCCTGGTCACCAAAGAAACATGCAGTAATTTGGTTCGCTGTAAAGAGGTTATAGTAGAGGACTCCCTTCCAATACCACCTTATACACAGCATCACTATTTGAATGAAGACCAGCCTAGTGTTATCCCAATGGAATATTATGCCTTTTCTCTCAACAAATTCTGGATTCTTTTTGCCAATGTCTGCCTTCAATTGGTCTAATTGGGATCAGTTCTTGTTTGAATCAATTATTCGGTTATCTGGAAAGGAACTCATAGTAGAGGACTCCTTTCCAATTCCCATCACATACACAGCATCACCTTCTTTGAATGAAGATCAACCTTTGATATAGTGGATAGCCTCCCAAAAGACTTGGCATGCAAAACTGCCTTCTAGAAGGAACTGTTGCTACAATAATCCATGATGGTATTAGCTAATGTTAATTAGCTTAATACATCCTGATATCTGATTATCTGATCATAGTGTCCCTGGGGTGCTTGAAATATAATTACATTCTCTAGAAGGATAAAATTGTTCGCTAAATTGTATCCTAAGTTTTAACAAAAAAATAATTTCCATTGATTTTATTTTTGTTTTACAAATTTTTGAATAAAAATAAGAATTATAAATTTGTAAGCCTAAATGTTCAGACAATTCCTTAAAATGATTATATTTCTGATATAAAGCATCTACTTTTTGTGAAAAGCCAACTTCTTTTATACTTTTTTGCCTTATGGAAGGTACTTTTACAAAAACCTTTGAGAATAAGATTTATTTGTTGTAACAATAAGTGTTCTGGTTAAACCAACTTAAAGTTGCGAAAATCACAGCAAATTTATAAATCCATAATCAGAACTATAACTTGTTTTTGGGAATGGCCAAATTCCAAGACTGTTAAAATAACATCCACTTACGATGTGCTAAAATCATAGACATATCAATCAATAATAAGGAGACTATTTACAGATATAAAATTAATATCGCAATTTTCGGTAGCATTCATTGATTAAGTTTATTATCTGCTAAAAAGACTAAACTAAACAGTGCCTTCTAGATGGCACTTCTGTTGAAGAAAAGAATGTTGATATTTTGTAAAGTAAGGTTGATAACTCGGTTAATCTCCCTGGATTAGTTATATTTAGTCGAATTCATCATCATCAGCAGCAGCCATAAGTCCATCGCTGGACAAAAGCCTTTCCCATCACCTTCCATGATGACCTTGATTGTGCTAACTTCTGCAAAACTTTTCTATCTCATCCCTTCATCTTGTGCCCGGTCTTTTCCAACTGCATTTACTGTCCCATGGGCACCAATTGATAAGTCTTTTACTCCATCTATTATCATCTCTTCTTGCTAGGTGACCAGCCCATCTCCATTGTTGCTGCTTAATTAGTTGTATAATATCCTTCACTCTAGTTCTCCCTCTGATCCATGTTGATCTTTTTCTATCTCTTAAAGTTATCCCTAGCATTTCTCTTTCCATGGCTTCCTGTGCTATTCTAAGTTGGTTTTCAGTTCATTTTGTTAATTTCCATGTTTTGCATCCGTAAGTCATGGCTGGTACTATGCAACCATTGTATACTTGATACTGTTTGATTAGTTTAATGTTGTTTTAGAGTATTTCCCTGTATTATTGTCTACATTTGTACTGCCTACCATCTCTTCTGGTTCTTTAATTATATTTGTCAGACTATTACTCTTTGCCTCTATGTCACTGTCACTATTCCACAAGGCCTGAAATCTATTCCTCTATCGCTACTCAAGTTGCTAATGTTCTCTATCTCTATCTTATTAAGGTATTTCTTCTTCTTAAGAATAATTTTATTCCTTTCAGTTTTAAAGTTAAATTTGGTTCTGCACACTACCATTCTATGGTCGCTTCCTATGTTTACTTTGTTTATAACGGTAACATATTTTCCTACACAAGATTCCCCAAACTTTCCATTAGCTATTTAAGCATTAAATTTGCCCATGAGTGTTGTGTAGTTAGCCTTCTCCCAGTCTATTTTCTTACTGATGTCATCATAACTCTCTTCAATCTCCTAGTCAGAACTTTTCGAAGATGGCGCATAAACCTGGATTACCATTAGTGCGTATCTTTTGCTTAGTCTAACTATTATTCAAGCAATTCTGTCTGATATGCTGTCAAAACTTATAACATTGCCTGCGACGTTATTATTGACTAAGAATCCATATATCTATGGAGCCTTCCCTACTCTGGCACACTTTCTTCTTTACGTGGGCAATCACTATTCTCTTCTTAGCTACGAGGCAGGGGGGGGGGCGTTAAACAAAAGATCAAAAACAAATAATGTGGTAGCCATTTTTATCAAATAAAACAATTGGATTTTAACATGCAAGTAAAAAGATGATTAACATTCATAGAAATTTTACATAATTCCTGTTTCACAGATCCCATCATTTCTTCTATCATTGATCAAAAGTACCTTCCAGAAGGCACTTTTATGATTTTTTATTAAAATCTGTGTCAAATTAAAATGTTGATATTAATAGTTTTTGTTTTCTACTTCTTTAAGATACAATCTTATTCCCTACTAATTGTTGAGACTAATTTTTAAGAAAAAATAAGGATTTTAGTTAAAGTTATAAAAAGTGCTTTCTAGAAGTTACATTTTTCTGAGTACGGTGAATTATTTCTTGCTGACTAGTCACAAATGATGATAAAATCAAATTTGAATCACTTATTGAATTTATATTAGAATGAATAAAACATAAAAGGCTTTTTCGTTATCTGAATATTCTAATTATGGTTATTATAACCAGCATTAGAATATTCAAACAACATCCATCATTAGAATTTTTACACTGGAAAAAAATGTGCTGTATAAATGCTTGAAAATACGAAATCAGGAAAAAATTGGGATCATGTAAACAAATTCTTCTGACAAAATTGTAATTTTGATCTCATTCTTGATTATCGTTAACATAGATTTCTTATCTGTTCATTTTTATATAATTTTGGGTCATATTTATCATATATTTCATTTAACTATTTTTGTGTATTTTCTTGACTTGTTAAGAATATTATGACTCTCTGTATGAAGTCCCAAAAAAAGAAATCATGGAACTTCATTATACTTTTTGTTATTTTCACCTGTCTAGCATAAAAAATATAGCCAGAAGGGAAGCTAGCATATGGAGGCCATTGAAAACAATGAATGTAAGCCATGACAGTAAAAGTACTTTCTAGAACATGGGTAGGCAACCTATGGCCCGCGGACCAAATCCTGCCCACAAAGGGATATTGATATTGGCAAGCAATTGGGATACTATGCTTACTTTTTAGGTCTTATTCTTTGTGTCTTTTTAATAGATGCAAAAGATGCCTTGAATGAAATAAATTTTGACTAAATCAAGTTTTTTGATTACTAATTGGCATTCTTGGTTAAGGATTTTCTAACATGCGTTATTCATTGATTTGAGGCAAAATATAACTAGATGTATTGAAATGGATAATTCCTATTTCAAGCTTTTTTATCTGGCCCATCATCTATTTATTAATACAAAAAGGTTGCCCACCCCTGTTCTAGAAGTGACTTGTGCATATTATTTAAAGTGATTAAAATGACCAAGCCATTGCAAGTGATTGTATGTATATTATACAAACTTCTACCCAAAACTTCAAGGAATGTAACCATGAAAACAATTACTTATCCCAACAATTAATTTCAACCATCTCCTTCAAAGATAGTTTTCTATGTGGGAATGTATCCAATGATCCAACAAAGAGTACTGTTCATAAAGGATAGTGGGAAAAGTCTCTACTCACATGCAGTGTGCAAATTCCATGTCTGTTTCCACAGCACCTCATGTATTTGTAATGTATATCTATGAAATTTTAAACTTGTTTGTATCCCTTCAAAACCAATTGTATTCACTAAAA
>VCCN01006353.1:4186481-4196490 GCA_006491835.1 Architeuthis dux | reverse complement strand
ATATCTATGAAGTAATAAAAATACTTCATCTCAGCACTTAACTCATTCAGGCCGGGAGCACACATGGGTGCACTTTAAATTTTGCACCCAAAACAGTCCACTACAGAACTTATCTATCACCCTAGACTTTACTAACCAACCTACTCCATCCTGACTCTTCGGACAGTGATACAAGTGTACATAGAACAATACATGGCTTGGCAAGATCAAAGGCACCACAACCGACTGGAGTTATCAATTTCATATGGTAATGGGTGTTACAGGACCAATAGGACAAAAATAGGTGTAATTTTTATTTTTTTAAATTAAAAATTAAACCATATACTTACTTACTCACTCTCACTCTCTCTCTTTTTGCTTCAATTTGGTTGTGCTGTAGTGTTACAGAGGCAGGGATAAGTGACACACATGAATGGAATACCTGAATATGGCAGCCATTTTTAATACCTAAGATCACATGACCATTATATTTGTATAATTTTGCCATGATTTAAATCCATATCTTCTAACCATCAAAATGATATATGACTTCCCAGGGTTTCTTAGAAAATAAGAAAACTTAAATCCATCCATTATGTCCTTGTTGCCCTTGCTTTGTAACCCTTAAAACAATCCAAGGCTGAAATGAGCTAAAGGCTAAAATTAAGACAACATTAGCAAAGTGAATGAAAGCATCAGGCAATCTGTTATGTTAAAAACTAAAGATGATGACAATAATTCAATAAAAATATATGGAATAATGGAAAAAACATTTAATCCAAGAACTTTACTAAACATGTGAAAGATTCTAATAATGAATCAGTTAAAATGTTGGGCTCAAACCAACAAAGATGAAGATATAATCCCCAAAATATATGAAATAATGAAAATTATTAATCTCAGAAATCTGGAGGATACAAGAAGGCTGAAAAATGCATTGGCTAAAATGATATCTTCAAAGCAACAAAGATGAAGATGATGGAAGAATGAACATACTAAACCTCAGAACTGTCATATAACTAACATCTTTGGGCCGTGTCGGGATGATCAATTAAAATTTGGAAAAAGTGGTGATCAATGTATAAGTTACTTCTCTCACCTTTTGTTGGCCAGTGATCAGTATAAAAGTCTGAATTTTCAAAAAACAAGCATGAATGCTCCCAGACACAAACTAAGTGATAATTTACTATAAACTTCCATTGAAAATTGAACCCACTACTAAACACCTATTCAAAGGGAGATTTTCAAGAAACAAAAAAAAGACAGAAAATTGCCAAACACAAATTAAAGGACCAATTTAGAAAAAACTTATATTGTAAATTGAACTCCCCCCTAAAAACTTATTTTCAGGAGGAATCTTTTAAAAATAAAAAAACATTTATCCTAGATATAATAAGGAGTAAATGTTTAAATTTTCAGCCTGTACACATGACACACACATAGATAGATAGATAAATAGATAGATAGATAGATAGATAGCCAGCCAGCCAGCCAGACCCACTTAAAACTAAATAAAACTATGTTGATGGTTTTGGTGACAGTTTTGGTTCATGGTTTCTAACAAAGGCAAAGATACTAATTGCAAAATTATATGGAATGATGAAAATTATTAATTTCTGTATTTTGGAGAACACAGGGAGGCTGAGTGACTGATTGATTGATTGATTGATTAATTTGTTTAGCAGCATATCAACCATTGATGGGTCATTTAATGCAGAAATCAGTTTAACATTCCAAAAGTCATTTTAAAAAAAATAGAATCTCACGACTATAATGAAAGGTTCTTTCTTTTTGAAACTAGAGTCTTGCAACTTTGGTGAAAGAATAGGGTGCCCCTGTTTGGGGGGGAGGGTCTTACCCCTCTGCAGGCAGGGGATGCAGTCAGTGTATTCTAGGCCCCAGCCAACAGGGCCACAGGGAGGATAAAGAATGCATTAGCCAAAAGGTTATATTAAAAACAACAAAGATGAAGATACTAATTCTAAGAATGTATGTAAGTTGGTATAATGACAGATAGTAACAGATTAAAGATGCAACAAAAGATGTACTCATGCAGATCCTTTATTCATACAATGACCGTGGTCAACACGTGTGTCTTCTCCGATCTCCTAATAACAATATGGTTGCTCGTTCACCAGAACATAAAACAGCACCCCCTTAACGGAAGTTGATAAGCACTCCACTGCCTTTCTGGATTTAATATTTTCATCTTAGCTATAATGTAAGAGAAGTATATTTATACCACAATGGTTGGTTAAAGAAATGATATCTTTACAGGACAACACTTGTCACTTTAAATGTAAACAAGCCTGGCTGTGGCAGGGTCAAATTCCACTTCTACTTCTATTCCAGCTAAAGATGATTACTACAACTTTTGTATTGCATATATTATAAATAAATCCGTAAATACATAAGTCTTGTCAGTTTTGCTCAGTTGGTAAGAGAGCCACCTAGCAATCACATGGTCATGATTTCAAATCACGGTAGGGAAATGTTAATTTTATCGGTATGGTTTAATGTGATGGAATACACAAATGCTGAAGAATTTACTCCTCTAAATTTGGTGAGGATTATTCTTGTTGTTATTCTTGTTATGGGGAAAAACAAAGTCAACTATTAATTATCTGTGATGTTATGTTGTTTGGATCTGTAATTCCCTCCAAAGCAGCTGTGAGGTAATCCTTGAAAGCTGTTACAAAGCTCTCATGTTTTCCAGCTGCTTTCTTTTAATTATTGAAGAGTGAATGTTTGTGCTGTTTGTGCTCTGGCCGTGAGGATTTATTCACTTTTCATGACCAACGATTCTTGTCACTCAATGATGGATTATCAACCATCTGGGCCCCCTAGGCTGAGCTTTCAGCCCTCTAGCTCCCTCCACCACCCTTTGTTGAATAGTATAAAGTGACCTTGTTACGTTAAATAACTTATATCATTGTACCATGTATAATGTATTCTCCTGGACAAAAAATGGGCCAAATGTATATGTATATGTATATGAGTTTGGCCAACTTTTTTTGCCCATATATAATATGTATAATATCATAAAGTTATATGAATTAATTACAAAATTCAAAATACTCACATGCTTACCAAGAACAGGCATCTTATTTGAACAATGTAACATTTGCAACAAACATTGAGTGAGAACAAGTACTGTTTGTTTGCAAACGTTCCACAAACAGTTGCAAACAACCAAATATCATGCAAACAGTAGCAGACAGTGGGTGACAGTCGCTCAAGGCTTGTGTCCAAACGTTTATTGAGTGTTTGTATATAAACAAAGCACATACAGTTTAGCCACCCTCTCAAACCACAATGCAAACAAACCAAATATTATATGCAATGTTTATAAATGACCCAAACATTATACAAACGGTTATAAATGTTCATGTAATGTTTGCAAACAACCCAAACATTATACAAACGGTTACAAACAGTAGATGAACATTTCGCTGATGATTGTAAATGATTGATTCTGGGTGGGCGTGCACATAAACCATTTTTTGTACGCATTTTTTGTTCTCGGGATGACCTTCATTGGTTGATCCACCCCTGTTTCCACTAATTCACAGCAGAATGGATTTTCCAAACTTTTGGCAACACACAATGATACTTCTTCTAGAGAAACAGCAAGTTGTTTACATGATGGATGTAAGTAAATTATTAAATGTGAGAAAGAAAGAAAATTGGGAATAAGAAAATCTGTTATATCAAAATATAAGTATCATAAATTCACTGGGGAGGCGATGGAAACTGAAATTTTAAAGACTGTTAAGCAAACGATTTTATTTATCAGAAATGTTATTCATCTGAAGTGGTTTTCTTACAATTTAACACTAATTTTTAGACAGATAAAACATGAATGTTTTATTCCCCAGTTAGTGAGTGCAATGGCTTTCCTTTCTTTATCGCTCATTATTTGTTTTATTTACCAGAATATAATAATCACTCCTACGTAAAACACTTCATCTGTAACAGACTATCGTTTTTATAGGAGTAGAAAATTGATCAAATATTGAAGATGTTATTAGAAACCATCAACCAAAACTGTCAACATAGGTTTCTTCAGTTTTTAAGAGATTCTGGCTGGCTACATATGTATAATGCACGCTTGTTTTTTTTGTTGAAAATTCAGACTTTTTAGTGATCACTGCCCTAACTTATTTATTGATCACCCTCTTTTTCCAATTCTTTTAATTGATCACCCCCAACATGGATGTTGTCAAAAGACATTGGTCACCTGACAGTTTCTATTGAGTGACTATCCAGACCTGTTATTCTTCCTCTTTATCTGTCTATCATGGATGACAGTCATGTAAAAAGCTTTGTCTTTAATACTTTCAAGTTGTTTTGAGATTCAAGGTGAAGTAATTTCACCATTACAAATATTTTCACAAGTTTTTTTTCTTTCATTCTATTATACCCATAACACTGGTTTATTGCTGGGTTTAGTTAATCACCACTACCAACAACACTGGTTTATTGCGGGGTTTAGTTAATCGCTGCTACTCACAACACTAGTTTATTGCTGGGTTTAGTTAATCGCTGCTACCAACAACACTGGTTTATTGCTGGGTTTAGTTAATCACCGCTACCCACAACACTAGTTTGTTGCTGGGTTTAGTTAATCATTGCTACCAACAACACTGGTTTATTGCGGGGTTTAGTTAATCGCTGCTACTCACAACACTAGTTTGTTGCTGGGTTTAGTTAATCACTGCTAACAACAACACTGGTTTATTGCGGGGATTAGTTAATCACTGCTACCCAAAACACTGGTTTATTGCTGGGTTTAATTAATCACTGCTACCCATAACTCTGGTTTATTCCTGGGTTTAGACATGTGTTCTGATATTTGTATGTATCTATGTATCTATCTAGGCCTAACCATTCATAGTAGAAATTACATTTTAGTACTGCACTAAATTAGATTTTGGAACTGCAGAAATTGATTTAGAACTGTACAAGCAGGCGTCTACTGCACGTTAAAATAAACCCTGAGTAGTAATACGTTTTTTATTGTTTTGAGATCCTGAGATAAAGCATTCTTTCTATTAAAGGTAATTTGACTAGTTTTCTTCCATTTTTTTCCTTGCTTCTTATTGCAATGTTCCTTAACTGATACATTATTTGGTTGCCGAGCTAAATTGTAGGAATTCGGAATAAACAACTGAGGGAATAATGATAATACTCTTAACCTTGCTGATTTTGTCACTATGTTTCAGCCAATGTGTTCTTCAACCTTCCTCAAGTGTATAGTTAATCTATCTGGGGTTTTCCTTGTGTGAAATAAAAGATTCCTGAAGACAGAGGCAATCCAATAGTCAGTCTAAAAGAGGGACATTGTCAGTGTTTCATGCATGTACTGGAAACATAGCATAAATGTTCTATTATTCACTGCTACCCACAACATTGGTTTAAATACTGTTGCTGGGTTTAGGTTATTAATGTGTTCTGATATTTATATGTATCTATGTATCCGGGCTTCGCCCAGCCCTTACTGTTTATAGTAGAAACTTGAAATTTTGCACACAGACTCTCCTCAATGAGTAGGGAATATGAGTTTTTTTAGTTTTTGAAAATTTCTCCCAAAATAGGTTTTTAGTGGGGGGTTCAATTTACAATGTAAGTTTTTCCTAAATTGATCCCTTAGTTTGTGTCCAGCAGCATTCACTCTTATTTTTTGAAAATTTAAACTATTTAGTGATCATGGCCCATCACCACTGTTTAATTTACAAGGTAAAAAGAATCATATATATGTGGCAGTGATTTCCTTTGGAATGCTAGTTCTAGATCATTTCACTTCAATGCATTATGTTGCAACTGAATTCAGAAATATACTCCATCAAGCAAATGTAGGAATAGATAGTCATTCAAGCTGCAAATATTATTGGTTGGCTATGAATTAATGTGGTTAATTCTTCTGTGCACTAAGAGAATAAAGCAATTGAATCACTGTAGCCACGATCACAGACCCGACCAAACGACAACCAAGGTGGCAAGGTATTCTTCCCTTTTCACTCCGTTGTTTTCATTGTGTCAATGCTTCCGAGTACACCATCTAGCCTAGAATCTTGTGAATTCACACGAGTAGTCCACTAGACATCCCCATAACAAGTGTTTTTGATTTTGTAAATTTTTCATGGACATTTTCATTTTTACTTAAAAGAAAATCTTGTGTCAGTGCTACCGGACACAGCATTTAGTCTAGAATCTTGCAATCTCACATCTCACTAGACATCTCCTAAAAATCATTTTTTTTATTTTGTAAATCTTTGTAAATTTTTTCATGGACATTTCGTGGGGGGGGGATTTTTTAAAAGTCTTGTGTTAGTGCAAATTTGCATGAGTACTCCACTATTATTGAAATTGATATTGATATTGATTATTGAAATTGGTTTTTTTTTTAAACCTGTGTCAGTGCTACTGAACACAATATTTAGGCAAAATGTTTTTTTTTATTTTTGGAGATTTTGGAATCTGTGAGGTCTTTTTGGATTCTTGTATAATCAGCGCTACCAGACATAATATGGTGATTCACTTAATGGCTGATATAGCATGTTTTTCTATTATTTAAACATAGATAATCTGGTCAAACATAATGAATCTAGGCAAATTGGTCCAAATTCTTATATCATATTATATTAACACCAGATTAATCTACTTATTCATATTAAAGTAAATATTATAAGTGCAAGGTAGATAATGCTTGACTCTAACACCTTGAGGTTGACCTTGAGAATCCATTGCTCACAGTGAAGGTGAATTGTATTCTATTAAATCTGAATCAAATGTAATAATTCTCCATGCTTAAATCGTACTCACATGCAAAGAGGAAGCAGTTGCACAAATGCATGCTAGGAAGGCTAATCTCAGCCATAGTTGGCAAACAAGAGGGGGGGTTAGCGTGAGATTGAAACCGGAAAAAGCCAGATGTGTGCTGCCTTAAATACCTTTGGCAAGTTTTTCCAGGCTCTTCAGTCATACAACTTGTGTGTAATGGGCTTTTGAAGAAGCTTCTTGAAAATATGCTGCAAGGTGGTCGCAGGCACATAATCAGAGACACATTGGAAGGTGAAGATTATGGATTTCTGGATTGTTCTAGAATCGAACAGGATGTTGTCGAGGGGAGCTGATGTTGGAGAAGAAGAGAATCATAGACCTATATGGAAAGGTGAAGACATATATCGGTACACACTCTCAAAATAGCAGTAAGTATATTGATATACATAGTTATGATGATGACTGCCGTAAAGCAATGTTTAGTAAGTTATTCTGACACATAGCATTTGTTGGGGGATGAGGAAAAAGGGCATTTGTCCATCCCAGGATCAGGCCTTCCTACCTAGGGTGAGGTTGGAACCTTATAGTCAATAAAGGATAATGGTGCTGTACAATTGTTTTATGTAACCCAAACTTAATGCACCCATATAAGAATATGGTATTATTCTTCACTAGCTATATGGTTGCACCCCCCCCTCTCACTGCAAACTGGCAGCGGGTGCCCATGCTCTAACAAATGATTGTTTGTTAGTTTACTCCGCTTAGGGTGTTCCGCTATTCCAACCTTTTAATAGTCTACATTAACTCTTAAATTCATAAACTTTATGAAGGGAAATTTATGAAGGGAAATAACTCCTGATTGAAATTATCCCTCTTTGACTATTAGGTGAATTTACAAAGAATGTTTTCTATTCAATTCACAGAAGAGTTCTATTATTTTGAATTCTATTTATTGAACAGTCCCACTGCCAATACAAGCGGTCCATGAAGTTATGAGTTAAAGACCACTTTTTCTTCTTCTGTCTGTTCCCAGAGAAATAAGGTTGATTCTCTTTTCTTACATATTCTACACTGATGAGGGGTGAGGAATGGATCAGCCGAAATGTAGTATTAATAACACCAAGAACAAGAAAAAGGAGTTCAATAGTCCAAACAAAATTTGGAACATTTATGTTCTGATATTTCTTTAGGTGAATCTTTTTCCGTATTCAAGAGTTCCATTATTTTTAATTCTATCCATTGAAGAGTTCCACTCTCAATACAAGCAGTCCATGAATTTAAGAGTTAAATAAAGTGACACTTAACAAACTAATGTCAAAAGCCATAGGTTCTGAGTTTCATATTGTCTTGGGATTTCAATATTGTTTTAATATTGTAATCTTGTGGTAGATGAATAAATCTTGTAAATATCTACAAGGGTACTTACCATAGAGCAGGAGTTAGCAAACTCATCTGTCAAGCTGTTATTAATGAATTCCGTCCTCACTAAGTGCTTCATGACTCTAATCCTGTGCCAAACTAGGCTAAACTCTGGACACTTGTCGCAGAGTAATTATTAGAAATGCTTAATAATTGTATTGTATTACCACTTACAATGAAAAATGCTTTTGGTATACTGATTTTCTATAATGTCTGATAACCACCGAAGATCTGTACAATGGCTGGATGTGGCTGAGAGTCCAAAACATCAACCTGACAACATGTGATCATCTCTGGAAGGCTTTTGTATTTTCTGGAACAGTATAATATATCATAGCTTCCTTGCAAGTGGGCAAACAATTAATGTGCATAGATATGCAGACCAGCTTGAAATATGGTATACAAAACTTAAACAAGTTTAATGAATAGAAAAGGTTTTATTTTGTTTCATGATAACACCCACCATCAAGTTTCAAATGTGATATTAGTAAACTTGAATCAATTGAAGATGGAGACTTTTTTCACCCAGCTTATTCGCCTAACCTCACCCTTACTACAGACAGGTCTGGTTAGACACTCAATAGAATGTGAGCAACATCTTTTGGCAGCATTCCATGTTTGGGTGAGCAATTAAAAAATTGGAAAAAGGCATGATGTATGGTCCACATGGAGCCAGACTTCCTGCAAAGGTCTATCAAGGCCATACCAAAATATATACAGAAATTGGTGCCTACATTGAATTTTAACATGGCAAGCAAATTCTACTATAGCTTGACTACAATCAACCAATAAATAATAAAGTTATAACCAATTACCAGTAGGGAGTTTCTTTTCATCCACCCTGTATGTATTGAGTGAATCTAAATAAGTAAGAAAGTAAACTTTTGGACCCTATACTCTACACTTGATTCACCTCAAAGTTACACCTTTGAACTCTTGCTAACTCTTTAAAGCACTCTTGATATAACCTGAATTGGAGACTTACCCAAAGGATTTGTCACCTTTTCTCCGTGTTAAACACACAAATAAGGAACACTGACAAGATGACAGCCACTGACAATCAATATTTCAACTACAATATGGAGTATAAATATCTGACCAAACATTCAAATTTATAACATATCCTAACGATGGCTCATAATTTGGTATGTACTTAATCAAATAACTGACAACACCATAAAAACTATTCAAAGTTGTGAGTAATTATAAGTAAAACACATTAAAAATAACTTATATCTATATTTACAAATATCTTTATATCTGTCTACATATAAAGCTCGATTCAAAATTATATCACATCCATTATAGTAGACAGCAACATTATAATTAACTTTAATTCTTTTGAACAATTTATTATGTAGTGGTCGTACATCCAGTACTACTACCTAGGCACATTATCTGGTTGTCAGACTAGAGCCTTTTTTAATTAATAAAATATATGGTTAGTGAAAAAAAAGGGTTATAGTAGCATATAAATGTATGTATGTATGTATATATAAATACAGTGGATTCTGGTTAACAGGACCGCATCAGGACCAACGATTTTAGACTGAATAACCGGCTGGTCCGATTAACCGAACAACTTTTATACACAAAACACTAAAGTTTTTTTATTCAAGGGGAACAACTTGCATAAAAATCACACCGTCCCATTATTTTTCTACTTTTTCTTGTAAGGTCAGGTTATTGTGTGTCTGTCTGTGCCTGTGTGTGTATGTGTTCCTTCTATTGAGTGTGTGTGTGTGGGGAGGGGGGGGTTCTGGTGTGTGTATAACATAAATCACACCAACGTACATGACAAAAAGACACGCCAAATCATTGAAGCCGC
>VCCN01006353.1:4135456-4147350 GCA_006491835.1 Architeuthis dux | reverse complement strand
GATATAAAATATATATATATATATATACTTTATATCTGAGTTCCAAATCCCAAATTGATTTGAAAAGAGAACTCTGCATCCTCTAAAACTAATTCTCACTTACATTTCCAAGTCTGCTGGGATTTCTCCACACTTTGGACTTAAATTTTATAACTGTTAAATAAAAAATTGCGATAAAAAGAATCAAAACATCCAATGATGCAGGTGCGGAAAAAAATCTCATTTAACTTTGAATCTAAATCCAGAACCCCCATTTTTTCCACTGTTTTCTTCTCTGTTAAATTTGACGACTCCCGAGAGATTGTGACAGATGTACCAGTAAGAGAAACTAATAGCATGATTAATTTTAACTCTGTCTCACACAGATGCTGACACAATTTGGACTTTCCTCTTTTTGTTAACACGCTGAGGATTTTATGGCAAAACAAGCTAGCTCTTCTCTTGTCATCCAATACAAGTTGTGTGGTGGACATTTTTCTTCTTTGCAGCTGCTGTCAAATATAATTCACCAGTTTCCAAAACATCTTATTTTTTTGTGCAAACAGGCAAAAACAATCAAGTTAATTCTGTTATGGTGCCCAAGTGGATTAAGGATTATAGGAATCAGGGTTAAATATTCCAATTTCATGCAAATTGTTACTTCATCTTACCAGGGCTGTTGGAACCAGGGGGCTTCAGACCCCCAATAATTTGCTAATATGTGTTCCTTATTTTTGCGAAAAATTCTACAAAAAGCTAGCTCTACCCACCTACACACAAACAAAATAGAAAATGCCAAATTCTTACAAATAGTACGTACGAAAATAACAAAGATGGGGACAACTTGGTGACATAGCGGTCAATTCTTATCACCTCAAACGAAGTCTATGTATAAATTTCTAAATTAGAAATCCGAGGTAAAACTTAACTAGCTCCATTGGCCAACACAAATTATTTTTTGTTAGTTCATAGGTATTTAATAGATCTATCCCGAGTCTGTGGATGACTTGAAAAATACATTGATTTCTGATAAATGATCTATTTTCAATAATTCCCTAAGCAGCCTTTTGTTCATAATTATATTCATCAATTAGATATCTTAATATCTTCATATATCCATCGATTAAATAGTGCACATTTTACAATAGGGGTGTTTTCCAGCGACCTAAAGGGTGTGGTTTAAAATAAATTTTTCTGCTTTGCAGCCCCCCCCCCCATATGGATTTTGTTCCGATGGCCATGCTTACATATGACCACTAGTCATATTTAGAGAAAAGAAGTTTTTTACAAGGTCATTATCTTATTCAGTGATGGAAATGGGTTTTGGTAACTAGGTATATGGTAAGGCATGGCTTTTGGAACTAGGTATACAGTAATGTCTCCAGTTATAGACATTGAATGTACAAAAAAACTAGAAATTGAGAAGTAGGTTAGGTATAGTCCGTACCCGGCATACCTTCCCATTTCCATCCCTGATCGTATTGTTTTTCTCTAACATATACGTTGTGCCATCAAAAAGTTCCAAGACTGTCCCTGTTATGAACAAAGTAAGTGCGGGCATGCTGATTAACGATGATTACTGCTCACTCCCTGCTAACTTTTATGACTGTCCTGTGCTTAGTTTGTTCGCAACAGGAACAGTCTTGGAACTTTTCGATTGCACCTTGTATTGGAATGAATTACGTTCACAATATTTGAATTGAAGACTTTCAAAGGATTTTGCATGTTATGATCATTTTCTGATTCATTTTATTTAGATGTTTAATTTTAAACTTTTTTTGTAGCATTTGAATTTTAATAGGAGAAGAATAAGTGAAAGAAAAAACTGGTGTTCGAAGATTATATCAAGTATTTTTATTCTTTATATCTTTTATAGTTTTGGAATCTCATGCATGACATTCCCACAATCAAGTGTTAAAGAATATTGAGATCATCAAGTGTCATCATGTGATTGACTCAAATAAAAGCAGAATTGAGGATTGTTCAAGAGGTTGGTCCAATAATTCAATGATACTGGCTTCAGAATAAAACATAAACAGGTCTGGTTAGTCTCTCAATAGAAATCGTCATATGACCAACGTCTTTTGGCAGCATTCAGGTGATCAATAAAACAAATTGGGAAAAGGGGTGATCAATGAATAAGTTACTTCTCTCATATTTTGTTGTGCAGTAATCACTAAAAAAAGTCTGAATTTTCAAGTGATCAGTTTAGCATATACTTACATTGCAAATAGACCCCCCCCCACACACACACACTAAAAACCTATTATGGGGGAATTTTCAAAAAAACGAAAAAAAGCATTTTTTCTAAACATAATAAGGAGTAATTTTCAGCCTTCTAGCTCCATTGGTGTGGCCTGTATGCATGATACATAAATACATAGCCAGCCAGGCAGATCAACTTGAAAACTGATAGAAACCAATGTTGACAGTTTTGGTGACAGTTTTGGTTGACTGTTTCTAATAGACATTTATGTTAAGCCTTGATTGTTTTATTAGGTTATCAAAACAGTCATTGAAAAGTTAAGAAAATTCTTAAATGCCTTTAAAACTATAACACAAACTAAGAATGAAATTGTTCATGTAGCACTGAATGTAACATGTTCCCAAGGAAGACCAAATAACACATTGGCTGGAACACTGTGATAAAAATGATTAAGATAAAGATACTGCATTATTTTTTATCAAATTTGACTAGTTTTTACCTTTGTCTTAATTGCAGATTGGTAAAAGCAGCTAGCCATAAACCACACTCCCTCTGGCAATGAGGGTGTGAGTTTGATTTTCACTTAAGGCTTATTCTTTATTATTCGACCACGCTGTTACTCATTGCCATAGAAACAACGGACCGAATTTAAAGTTGTATATAAGAATAAGTTAAATTAAGATGAAAGTAAAAACTAGTCAAATTTGATAAAAAATAATGTGCTATAATTACTTATATCAATAACAATTATAATAAAGATACTGTATGTACAGGCATTGATTTGATATTAGACCAACAATACAGTCCACAATGGAAAAATCACACCAAGAAACTTGCTTTCCTGAATGTCCTGGTGACCTGAACAGTGTGCAGGATTAAGATATCTGTATATATAAAGCTGACACACATGGGACTGTAACTGAATTTTAATCCAAATCACCCTTTCTGTGTAAGAAAGAATGGTTCGTTGCTTTCAACATCAGGCAAAAGTTATAAGCAGTGACCCTGATATTCTACAGCATGACTTGGATACCATCCTTCTTTAGAATAACTACACTGATTAAATAACATAAGGCAAAAGTTATAAGCAGTGACCTTTTATTATATATACCAAAAACTGTGTGTATAACATCCCATGTAAATGTGGTAGGGAATAGCAGAGAGAAACCAAATGATCCCTAAAATTAGACTTGAAGAATATTGGACAAACATTATCAGAGGTGATACTTAGAGGTCACGCACGGCCAAACATATACAGAAAGAAAAGGAAGCACATTCATTTTTTGGAATCCTGTCAAAATATTAAATAGTAAACCCCACTGAATGGTGCATAAGGTGAAGAAAACTGCTTTAAAAAAATGTCTCACAAATATGCTGGGTTTATTGATCTGCATTTGCCAAAATGTAGTGTAAAAACAACAATGATAAGGACACTAGGCTGAATAACTTCAAGAATAATACCAATGCCTCATCTCAGAATTTCAGACCATGAGGAAGTCCAAAGAACTTATCAGCCAAAATAGAGCAATAAACATAACAAGGATGAGGATGCTAGTCCAAACATCTTGATTAATGACAATGCCACATCTCAGAATTTCAGAAAATATTTATGAGGATACTAGCATTAATAATTCATGGAATAACAACATTATTTCTTGATGTTTTAAATGATATGGTGACTTTCTTGTATCTTTAAGATATTTTTCTGCATCAAATTATTCAGAAATATAAAAGTTTTCTTTGTAAAATATTTATTTATGCTTTAATTTTGTTCTTGTCTTTATGATTATCACATTCTCCATTGAAGTCCTTTGTAACAATAAACAAGTGATTTAATTTTTATAATTGTTCCTGTCTCGTGACTCATCTCTTAAATTAATTTCTACAAAAAAGGTAAAAAATTTTCTCATCAAATAAAAGAGGACAGATTTGCTTACAGTACCATGAAACTACATGAATGCACATATATCTTGTCCATTACACAATAAGTTTTAATTTAAAGCCTTAACCTATAAGAACCCACTGCCACACGGTGTCACATACAATTTAATTGATCTGCACAGTCTCTTATAAAATATTATATTTGATCCTTGATTTTAACTCATTAAGTATACTAAGTGACATCTAATGAACATACTGGTGCAGTCACATGACTGTGTGTCAATTGCCTACCCAGAATCCCATATAATGTTCCTTCAAGTAGAAGTGGGTCTGGATTCTTATGGGTTAAAGTGACATACATACTGGCGGCAGTGGTGGAAATAGGTTTTGGGAACTAGGTATATGTTAAGGCTTTGTTTTTGGAACTAGGTATACATTAATGTCTGTTAATAGACATTGAACATACAAAAACACCTGGAAATTAAGAAGTAGGTATACACTGTACCCCCTCCCCCCAACCACCACCACCACCATTTCCATCCCTGACTGGCGGTAATGTGCAAGGTCTGTTCGGAAAATTTGTGCCATTTTAGATGTATCAAGAACCAATTGTGCAGTCTAGATATAATCGGGGAATTTTCTAAAAAAAAAACAAACGTTTTTCCAGACAGAAAATAAGGAGTAAATGTTTAAATTTTCAGCACTCTAGCTCCATTGGTGTTGCCTGTATGCATGATACATACATAGCCAGCCAGCCAGACTGACTTGAAAACTGAAGAAATAGTGCCCTCACTTTGCTACTGCAACTGCATCCCCTGCAGAGGGGTAAGACACCCCCCCCCAAACAGGGGTCACCTGTTTTTGCACCAAAGTCACAAGACTCTATTAAAAAATAAAATAAACGTTCACCAAAGTCGCAAGACACTATTTTTAAAAAATAACCATTGACCAAAGTCGCAAGACTGTATTTAAAAAAAAAGGTTCACCAAAATCACAAGACTCTATTTATAAAAAATAACTGTTCACCAAAGTCGCAAGACTCTAGTTAAGAAAAATAACCTTTCACTAAAGTCGAATTTTAAATTGATTTTGGCTTTAAATGACCCATCGAGGGTTGATATGCAGCTAAAAATCAATCAATCAATCACTTTGCTATTTTAGACATTTTGTAGGTCTTTCCAATTTTAGAGTATTCAGTAAGAAACAAACTTTTTGCATAATGGAGGGTGAAATTTATTTGATCAAAAGATGTTACAAGTGAGCAATTAGAGTTGATAAGTCTAAAGGTAGAAGTGAAAAGAGCCAAAACTGATTGAGGCAGAAAGGTCATAGACTTATGTCTCCCATGATAGGTGGGATAAAAATAAAGAAGGTAACTTTCCTCATTATAAATGGAACAATGCCAACCAAGAGGATAGAAAATTATTAGTAATTTTGGCCCAGAGAATATAGCCTGCCAAAAATATCTCTAAAAAAAATACCTTGAAGACTGCAAAGATGCAATTTGAAGAACAAGAACCTCTTGGTTCCTTTTAAATATTCAACAGATTTTTTGGGATTTTTTAGTGAAAAATTCATAATTCTTTCGTCGAGAACAACTTGTTCCATTGTTTGGTAAATAGTGTTTGTGACTTGGCCCACAAGCAAAAATGTCAATAATAAGATATAAATATTTCATCATTTTTCTCTTTCCTTCCGATCATTTTTGTTGTTTTTGTAAAATTTAGAGAATAGGATTCCTGTCACATAAAATGTTGCCAAGATTTCATTCAAAAGTTTTTGTAATACTGCAATAGGCAAATGCTATGGAAAAAGGAAAAAAAACAAGTTTAGTTCTTGCTGTGAGGAAAATTAATACATTTTTTAATTAATACATTTTTTGTGTATGTCAATATTTTTTATGTCAATAAAATTATTATTTTTTTTAAAAATGTATTTATTTAGAATTTTTATGTCAATAAGATTTATGTCAATAATATGTTTTTGTTAATAAAAAGTTTTTTTAACCATAAAATGTTAACTATAATAACATTTGTTATGTGTGAATTTGTAATGTGTGAATAATTTTGTGTTATAAAAATCATGTTTACATAATGTTTTTAAATTCATATAAGAAAATTTGAATTTTATTTTCATGGGGAATAACTATTGATTAAAGTTACCCCCCTCCCAACTTTAGGTAAAAATTCTTATTTTTTAATTCTTTTTTAATTTTTAATTAATTAAATAATTTTTAAATTCTATTCACTGGAGAGTTCCATTATTTTCCATTTTATTCAATTCACAGAAGAGTTCCATTGTCAATTAGGAGCTGTGTCAAGCAGTTTATGTATCAAGAGTTAATGGTGTTTTTGTATTTTTCCCAAATCAAAGATGAAAGAAAAACTGACAATTCCAAAAGTCAATAAGAATGGCAAATATATTCTACAAATGTTTTACATTAAAGATGCCATCACGTAATTCTATTATATTTCATGATGAAGTTCAAAGTGCATAATGTTAACTATTGTAATTATACTCATAGACACCATGACAACACTTCCTTCTATCTCACTCTGTTGAAAACAATCTTTGTTTGTACCTATCTATCTATCTATCTATCTATCTATCTATCTATCTATCTATCTGCCTGTTCATATCTATCTATCTATCTATTTCAGTCTGTTCATATCTATCTATCTATTTCAGTCTGCTCATATTTATTTATCTATCTATCTATCTATCTATCTATCTATCTATCTATCTATCTATCTATCTGTTAATATCTATCTATTTCAGTCTGTTCATATCTATCTATTTATCTATCTATCTAATAGGGAGTTAATTGTCACCCATCCTGTAGAATGCAGGGATAGATGGAGTAATGCCTCTCCCAGGGCTTTAGTGCTAACTTGGTTAACTGATTATGTATCCAATGCCAATAACTGCTACATTAATCACAGCAAAATATACAAATTAGGTTGTTTTTTTCCTGTGCGTTGTTTAGACTAACATTCTGATTCTAGTGGTTTTGTCTCTCTATTTTATCTGATATTTTCTTTGTCTTTCCTCAGATACATAACCAGGGCTGGATTTGTAATAAAATACACTCTCGTTGTTTGTGTTCGTGTGTTCGCACGTTTTGGAGAGTATGTGACCAAAAGGCCATATCATATTCCAAGAGCTAGAAAATAGGTCAAACGGCCGACAAAGTCAGAACAAAGGGAATACGTCTGACCAATCAGCTTCACTGGGTTTTTTTAGGATTTCAATCTAAAATTGGGCAGCAGTTTAGAGTTAGTTAGGGTCCAACAGACAATAGTAACAGGTCAACAAGCGAGTAGCTTTCCTCTTCACCCGTCTGGGTGAAGGAAGGAGGGAGTAGGAGGAGGAAATCATGCGCCTTGAGATATGAACTACTATCATCACTGGTAGTCATTCAGTAAAGTGACCACTCATTTAGAATTTTAACTGAAGCAGAATTCAATGCCTCAAAGTGATCTGCGAACCAGCCTGGAACCGAAGCTATCAACAGGAATAAAACGAGCCGATATTTTCAATTGAAAATAATGCATTTTGTTGTATTTCTCTCCCGCCACGTGGGTGAGCCTTTTCTCCGAGTTTATTTCCCTCTGCAGAATGTTCGCTCCTCCCGTAAATGTTCAACGAGCTTTTTTCTACAGATTAAGCCTGTAACATTGATAGCTTGCAAGCATTTAGCACGGAGCCCTTGAAATTGCGTGGCCCATAGTATATGCTACTTTTGCTATAGAGTTAATGTATAACTCATCCAGTGAAAGTGGGTCTCTTACTCGTGGTAGTTCAAAATCTGGGTCCCAGAGTTTCCTGCAGGCAGCAGTATTATTTTTTTCTTTCAAAATCATCCTCATCAGCAACAGCTATCATTAGTTCATGGCTGGGCAAAGGCCTTTCCCAATTCCTTCCATGCTGACCGTGACTGTGCCAACCATTATCATATATTACTAGCAAACTTTTATATCTCTTCTTCCCATTTAATGTCTGGTCGTCTCCTACTGTATTTGCTATCTCTTGAGCACCAACCGACTAACCTCTTTCTCCATCGGTTATCTTTCTGTCTTGCTATGTGTCCAGCCCATCTCCATTTTTGTTGCCTAATTACTTCTATGATATCTGCTCTTGGATCCATGTTGATCTTTTTCTATCTCTTAGTTATTCTTAACGTAGCTCTTCTGGGTACAGATTTTGAGTAGATCAACATATATGTGAATCTTTTCAGCACACTTGCAAGACATGGGAGATACCAGTTGTGGGTTTTTCTGCAATGTTATTTTCTTTACTGTGCATAGGGTAGCTATGCTCAGAAAAGAAAATAACTACATATGGCATTGAACTCTGTATTCACCTGACTTATGAAACCTTTTGTCTGATTGATATATACAGCTTATCTTATATAATGCACTCTCCTGAAATTTCCTGAGTGTAACGTTCTTGTTGTGTTTAGTGCCTCTGTTCACTTTGTTAGTCTTTCTGTTCTAGCTGTGTGAGATTAGAATGCGTTTGATTCATAACCGTGTTTAAACGTATTAGGAAAAAAAACATGTGTGCCAGAGCTGTTCGTCTGGTAAGAAGTGTGCATTCCCCGTTCCCACTTCCAGTCCACGTTTACTGGGACCAGAAACCGAATGGGGGCTTTATTGATTTAACATATACATACATTACTTATTGATTTAACATACATATATATGAACATTACAGGATTAGTGTTTAAGCGTGTTAAGAAAAGAAGACGGAACAAGAAAACACGTGTGACAGGGCTGTTCGCCTGGTGAGAACTGAGCCTTCCCTGTTCCCACTTCCAGTCCGCGTTTACTGGGACTGGAAACAGAATGGGAGCTGCTGGGAGCTTGCTTCAGCATGTTTATTGATGTAACATATACATACATTACTTATTGATTTAACATATACATACATTACTTATTGATTTAACATATACATACATTATTTATTGATTTAACATACATATATATATAAACATTACACTGAGGAAGACCAAAGTATTAGATGAAATGTAGTGCTAAAACTAACAAGGATACAAATATTAATTGAATTCATGGAATAATGATAATTAGTGATCTCAAAACTTCAGACAACATTTAAGTATTTTTTTATCGTTTTTTTAAAATCAAATACAGACGGAGTCAAAAAACGCATATAAATATTACAATCATGTTTACATATAGATAGATGAATTTTTCATTCTCAATTTTGATTAGTCAACACAAAAACATCTTACCATATATGGGCATTTACACAAATTCTCTGTTATCTCAGTTCTAATGGACACAATTTTATGCTTTAAACTACCAACATTTTTATTTTATTTTTTCTTGCTACTTTCCTGAAACTGATCTAATGTTTATATATATGTATGTTAAATTAATAAGTAATGTATGTATATGTTAAATCAATAAGTAATGTATGTATATGTTAAATCAATAAGTAATGTATGTATATGTTAAATCAATAAACATGCCGAAGCAAGTTCCCAGCAGGCCACATTCCGTTTCCAGTCCGGAAAATGCAGACCAGAATTGTGAACAGGGAAGGCTCAGTTCTTGACAAGCGAACAGCCCTGTCACACATGTTTTCTTATTCCATCTTCTTTTCTTAACACACTTAAACATGGTTATGAACCAAACGCATTCTAATCTTACACAGCTAGAACAGAAAGACTAACGAAGCGAACAGAGGCACTAAGCACAACAAGAATATTACAGCTGCATTTTAAAGTGAAGAAATGTTCATCATTTGAAAAGTGTCACAGAAAAAAATGTGCTATGATAATTTTACAATAGGTATAAGGTAGGTATTTTGCTTCAACTTAGGGATAAAGAATTTCAAGGTAATTTTTCAGAATTTTTCAGAGCAAAACAAAGAATTGATTTACTTTAAATAGTGGTTTGTCTCAGCTTTTCCACATACATTACCTTGTGATGCGTCTGGACACATCATCAGTGTTTTATGTTTTCTGGGGTCATTGGGTATTTCGGGTCTTTCAACAATCAGACTCCCATAACCAGATGACACAACCGAGTTTGATAAAGCCTTGACTTGTATCCAGATAGCGCTACCTCACCCACGGCTCTCCTCTCTTGATCTACAGCCACCTCAAAGCAACTTCTGCTGCTTCTGTAGTCAACTTGATGGCCCATCGCCAAACTGGCTCCTGTGATACCCAGCATGGTGCAGGCCCTGCAGAGGGACCAGCCCACAAACCGCCTGCATTTCACCATAATGGGCTTGCACCTCGCTTGCCATCCTTTTCTTTGGCATTCTTCCACCACCTCAGCATACTTTCCCTTTTTCCTTTTGTTGGCCTCTTCACTGCGGTCCTCCCAGGAGACAGTGGGCACCATGTCTGGCCATAACATTTTTGTGGCCACAGTTTCTAGGAACTTCTGTTACTTCCCCAGGTTAACTTTCAGCTTGCAATCTTGTGCCATTGCTAGCAACCCCAAAGAGCTGATCCTAGATGTTAGCTTCTCCCTGGCCCTGATGGAAGCATTGGTCTTCTTCATTGGCAGATGATGTCTGCAGATGATGTCTGCTATAGCTTTCAGGACTTGGTCAATGGTGCCTGCTGTATCACCCGTCACCAAGGGCCTTCGGACAGCAGCTGAGTGAATAAATCCAAGTTGTACATACATGTTGAGAGGTGCCAAATATTATAAAGGAAGTGTGATTCATTTTGACTAGATATGAAAATAAAATGTTATAAAGTCTTTCTTCATGCAAGAACAGAAACTGAGTCATAAAATATTGACTACAGACAAAGTGATAAAATCTTTCGATTTTTTTTTAGATAGTCATTTACTAATTTTATGGTTCTTTGAGAGTATCAGACTTAGTAGAAATTAATTACTGACAATATTCCTTGCCAATCTCACTTATAATGAAATGAAACACCTGCAATTTGGTAAAAGAGATGTCATCAGCGAATTTTGCAGACATTCTTTCTTCTGATAAGAAATTTTCTAACAATTACGTTTCATTTTGGATGGACAAAACTCAAAGAAAAGTGATGCCAAGAGTAATTCAATGAAGAATAGAATAGAATTCAATAGAAACCGTCATATGGTCAATGTCATTTGGCAGCATGTCTTGTTGGAGTGATCAATTAAAAAATTGGAAAAAGAGGTGATCAATGAATAAGTTACTTCTTTCAGACTTTGTTGGACAGTGATCACTAACAGAGTCTGAATTTTCCAAAAGCAAGTGTGAATGCTGCTGGACACAAACTTGTGGTCAATTTAGCATAAAATTACATTGCAAATTGAGACCCTACTAAAAAAACCTATTTTGAAATGAAAAACAAACGTTTTTCTAGACATAGAGTGTGGACTGTATGTACAACACATGCAAACATAGATAGATAGATAGCCAGCCAGGTAGAATCACTTAAAAACTGAAGAAACCTATGTTGATTATGACAGTTTTAGTTGGTGGTTTCTAAAATTATTAATCCTTATGCCAAGTTTCCACCATCTACTTCAAAGTAGTCCCCTTGAGTATATAACAATCTCTAAATAGATACTGCTCACAAAGAGTATTGGCAAAAGTACTGATCCTCACATGCCCATTTAAAACACTTTTAGTGATGGACATTAGTTCCCATGACTCTGACTGGCCTGTAGCTATGCAGCCCCATAAGTAACAAGATATCATTGGTAAATGAGTAGGATATTTACTTTAACCCTTAAATCTATCAAATTTATTAAGGGAAATAACTATGCTTGTGTCCACTTGTTTTTTGAAAATTCAAACTAAATGCAAGAAAAGTAACTTATTCATTGATCACCCCTTTTTC
>VCCN01006353.1:4108164-4120762 GCA_006491835.1 Architeuthis dux | reverse complement strand
TATATATGAACTGTACAGCTCCATGGCTATATATCTATGTATGCAAATATCTACATATTTCTTTATTGTCATCTAAATGACATGCATAGAACCAATAAATGTTTTTTTTTTCCTTCTGCATATCATTGTAACACCTCCTGCGATATCTATATTCACCATGTGTCCACTCATTCCACTTTTATTAAAAAAAATTGCTTTTAACCCTCTATTGACCCATACGAGCCATCTTTGCTTTTTCCATCTGTCCATTTTCACAGAGTACATTACCCTTTGGCATTGCATGGACAATCTCTGAAAGAAAGCAATGAACCATAAGCCAACTCTAAGTTTCTCATCGTACTGACAGCAGACAATATTCTCTCTATCATTCAACCCTTGCGTTTGGATATCTTCCTGGAGATCTTGCATTCCATCATGAATTTGTCTTAGAAATTGGCCAGATGCTAGAATCATGAACCCTCAAATCTGCTACTCTTATATACTTTTCTAGATTTTTCGTTTTTTATATTTTCTTTTTTTTCCAATTAAATGAATGTTGCGAATGATGTAACAGTTTCCAGCAGGTAAAGATGGAATCGTTAAACCGAATTCAAGTTTCGGCGAGGCTGCTTGCATTTATTTATTTTGCAGTAATACCCTTGGGAAGTGCATGAATTGACTTCTCCTTCTAGCTATGGGTAAATAGCAGAGATTAAATCTTGCATCATGCATTAGATTTCTTGTCTTTGTTAGGAAATTTTACATATTTACTAAAGCTCAGCTTGGCAAAATGCCACAATTGTGGAGAACCGGGAGATAATCTACACAAAAGCTGTGGTTAGTCACCCAATAGAAACCTTCACGTAACCAATGTCTTTTGGCAGCATGCTGTGTAAGGGATGATGAATTAAAAAATTGGAAATATAGGTGATCAATGAATAAGTTTTTACTCTTGCTTTTGTTGTCTTAGAACATGGCTAAAAACCTATTAAGGAGGGAAAATGTTTTTGTAGCCATAATAAGGAGTAAATGTTGAGGTTTTCAGTCCTCTAGCTCCATTGGTGCAGCCTTTACCATGATACATACATACATAGGCAACCAGCCAGGCAGACCAAATTGAAAACTAAAAGAAACTTAAATTGACAGTTTTGATGACACTGGAGTTTTGGTTGACACTGGAAAAACCTTTTTTAATCTTAATTACTAAACTTTTCCCAAATATGAACATTTTACATCTTAAATACTCTTAAAATTAGCTATTCCTGTACTAACAACATAGCTAGAAAAATGTGAAACCATAACAATAAAATAATCATTAATAAACAAAACAAAAATAACAATACACCAAATTGTAACTGCAGAAATACTAATAATTGCCCCATTAAACAGAATTCTCAAGCAAATGTAATTTATAAAGCTACATTAAACATTAAAGAAAATCCAAATGAATTTAAATTTAATTTCTACATTGGAGCATCCAAAACAAGCTTTAAACTTAGATTTAACAACCACAAACATTCATTCTATAATGAAAAATACCAAAATCCTTATCCAAATATATATGGAAATTAAAGAAAGAGAATTACACATCTATTATCAGATGGGAATTTATAACTACTACACCAGAATGCAGAAACACAGCACAAAAATGCTACATATGTTTAAAAGAGAAGGTCAATATTATAGATTTTCCAAATGAAAAACATCATTTAAATAAAAAGAATGAATACATTAGCCAAATGCATGCATAAGCAAAAATTCTTGTTAAAATATATGGATAATGAAGCACAAGACCAACACATAAAACCAGCTGCACAACATTGTGAATCTTTCATCATGCTTTAATGTAAGTAGGGTATTAGTCTCCTTTTAATTGAAAGCCAAAAAGGACCTGATTGCTGAAAAAATAAATAAAAAGGAATAACTGATCTTTGCCAAAGATCTTTTTGGCAATGCACACCAGCAATTTGTTTATTGATGACAAAATGAAGTTTATAAGGAAAGAAACACCCTGGATACTGGGGGAAGAATTTATGCTTTTCCCAAGGGAATTAGTGGGATATGAATGAAAACTGCCTCAGCCAAAACTGGAACATTTTGTATCATGATGCACCCGTTGCCCAAAGCTATCCTCATCCCCTGGTGACCTACTTTCCTAGGGTAGACCTTTTAAAACTCAAAGTTTTTCTGAGACACTTGTTCACTATACTAACATGCAAGGAATGCTTTATCTTCATACATTCCCTTGCCCACTAAACAGTTCTGCTACATTTTAACCATTTTGTGACACATACATACACGGACACATAATCTTGCAGGTTGGTGGCAAATTAAATTGTTTATAGCCTCTCATCTGGCTAACTATGAAACTAAAACAAAATCATGGCAATTTTTTTCATTTTTTTCCTTTATACTCATACACACATCTACATTTCTGCTTATTGGGGAATGCAGGTTCTATATATTAAGAGTGCATGGCATTGTGACAACTGCGACTGTAAACCGAACCCGCCCAACCCATCCGTGATGTTATTCTGTCAGCAATGTCAGTGAAACCAATACAACTACAAAGAAGGAAAACAATAAAAGAAAATATATTTTTAATATATATTTGCTTCAAATCTTGGCAAAACATAAATACTTCATGAAACTCTGTGATGAGTCATTATCTGTTTTCCACAAATTTTCTGACAAATACAAGAACCCATCAACCAAAACTGTCACCAAAACTGTCAACTGTTTCTTAAGTTTTTAAGTTGGGCTGGCTGGCTGACTGGCTATGAATGTATCACACATACAAGCTGCACCAATGGAGCTAGAGGACTGAAAATTTTAAATTAACCTAACGAGCTGAAAACCAACTTAGACTCGCACAGAGAGCCATGGAAAGAGCAATGCTAGGATAACAATAAGAGATAGAAAAAGATCAACATGGATCAGAGAGAGGACTAGAGTAAAGGATATTATACAACTAATTAAGCAGCAAAAATGGAGATGGGCTGGTCACCTAACAAGAAGAGATGATAATAGATGATGGTAAAGACTAACCGATTGGTGCCCATGGGACAGTAAACGCAGTAGGAAAAGACCAGACACAAGATGGAGGGATGAGATAGAAAGGTTTATTGGTAAGACTTGGCAGAGATTAGCACAAGATAGGTTGTCATGGAAGGAGATGGGAAAGGCCTTTGTCCAGCAATGCACTTATAACAGCTGATGATGATGATGATGATGATGATGATGATGATGTCTAGAAAAAAAAGTGTTTATTTTTAAATTCTCTACACAAAATAGGTTTTTAGCTGGGGTTCAATTTGCAACGTAAATTTATGATAAATGGATCCCTTAGTTTTTGTCCAGGAGCATTCACACTTGTTTTTTGAAAGTTCAAACTTGTTCAGTGATCGTGTATCATGTATTCATTGATTACCCATTTTTCCAATTTTATAATTGATCACCCTTAATAGGGCATGCTGCCAAAAGACATTAGTCACGTGAAGGTTTCTATTGAGTGTCTAAGCAGAACTGTTCTCCTTCTTTCTGATAGTAAAACACTTTGGTCAGTTCACTTCTTTGAAATTGTAATGCCTTGTATAAAAACAAAATCTGCTATGCATCAAGGTCTTTTGTGTTTGGACTGAGGGAGCGTGTGAGGAATAGGGTTAAGGGAAATATGCATGAATATGTATCTATGCTTGTGTGTGTATATGTAGGTACTCCAATGAGTTTTTACAGGAAGATCTTATACATCTGGTGCCTGTTCCCCCTTATAGTTCTTGTTATTCTGAACATTTTGATACTACATTTGTCTCTCTATTCTTATTAGTTCACTAATTATGATTATTTATTCATTTGCGGACTCGCAGCAAATTGAACACTTACAAAAGATGGCCTTTTCAACACCCTAGAAAACTGAAAAGCCATCATTTTTTTAATATGTAGACATTGTGTACTTGCTTAAATTTTATATGAAACTGAAGGACATCTACCTTTCTACTAGGTGATATTGGTTCCAAAGCCATACATTGAAAGAGGAGGTGTCAGCAATCATTTATTTATAGACACCTTTTTTTCAACCACAGTAAAAAAACTGCCACAGTGTAAACACATTAAATTGAAAATTCGCTGTAAAATTCCTTTCAAGACAAACGATGACAAATAAGACACCAACAGATTCAGAATTGGACATTCTTTATTATGGCATGCATAACAGTTTTGTATTAGTCAACATTATGGAGAATGAACACTTGAGAAACAGGAAAAAATTAGCGTTACTCTGAGATTTCCGCCTAAAACCTGACTGTTTGGACTACCTAGTATATGCTGGTGTTTATGTGTGTGCATATATATTTCATGTCATGCCTGTTAATGTTTTTTCATGCCTCTATGCATATGTGTGTGCATGTGAGTATTGGTATATATATATGTGTGTTTGTTTCATTTCATAGATGTTAAGTGTGTATTTGTTTTAATGGGTGCAAACATGTGTAGTAGTATATAGTTGTGTGTTAGTTTTTGTTAACATGTGTGCGTATATTTTAGTACGTGCATCTTGATATGTGTGCGTGCATATGTTTATATGCATGTGCACATGTTAGCATGTATGCGTGTTGGCATTCATTGATTTGTATGTGTTTTTAATGTTTTTGTCTGTTTATTGTGTAGCAGTGTGTTATTTAATATATTACAAACGCTTTTTCTCACGTCATATTTTTTTATTTTGAGAATTGATTTAAAAAAGAATTATATGATGTAAAAAAATTTCTTCCTTCACCTACTCTCTCGATCCTTCCTTTCTTATGAACGCTATTAACCTATTCAAATTTGGTCTAAACGAAAAACCTTTTGACATTCATAGAACTATCGACTTCCATTGCAGTTAAAAAACAAGAAAGGATATCTGAGAATTTTCACATCAGATTATCTATTTGCACTTCAGTATATATATAGAGTTTTACATCAGGGCATCTAGACATTTGCACAGCAGGGTATATGTAGAGTATGTTTAGAAATCTTAATATACTTATGTAAGTAAATAACTGATCATTAAGTAAAAGGATATAGTCTGTGGGCCAGCATGGCCTTCTGTGCAGCCCCCAACCCCATGATTCTTCATTTAGGGAACCAAAATGTTCCTTAGGATGTTCTCTTTCAGAAAAAAGATTCTCCCAAGAACCATCTCATTTGCATAAAACAAAATGGCCGCCAGCACACACCACAAAAAACAGATTTTCATATCTCATCTCCCAGTTGACATATCTGAGTACTTTAAAAGGTTAAGCATGGTTTTCAAAATACACTTTATGTAGGAAACAGAGTGAAAATCACAAAGAAAACCATAAAAGAGATTAAAATGGACTTCTTACTCTAATGACTATTTTATTAATCACTGCTACTCACAGCACTGGTTTATTGCTGGGTTTAGGTTATTCATGTGTTCTCACATTTATATGTATCTATGTATCTATCTATGTATCCGGACTTCTCCCAGCCCTAACCGTTCGTAGTAGAAATTTGAAATTTTACACACACACACTCCCCTCAATGAGTAGGGAAATGATTTTTTTTTTGTTTTATTGAAAATTCTACATGCAAAATAGATTTTTAGAGGATGGTTTGATATGCAATGTAAGTTTATGCTAAATTGGTCACTAGTTTGTGCCTGCTTGTTTTTTGAAAATTCAGTCCTTTTTAGTGATCACAGCTCAACAAAAGGCGAGAGAAGTAACTTATTCATTGATCACCCCTTTTACCAATTTTTTAATTGAGCACCCCCAACACAGCATGTATGGGTGGAGGTGATTCATAATTTCCCTTGGAATGCTAGTTCTTTTTATCTTGAATGCTAACCTTTTTATCCTTGTAATCCTGTTCAAAAGCTGTGATGTTGTTTACACAATTTTTGATATAGTGGGGCAGCTAACTGCAAAATCGTTCAGATGATGATACAGACATGAAATTTCACACGTAGTTCACCTTTAGGTTGCTTAATAAGAAATTAATGTTAGCCACTTGAAAATCCAATATGGCCCCCATTTTTCAATATGGCCACAAAATTATGGCTACTGGATTCAATATCAAAACAAACTGTCCAAATTATTATTTGGGGGATCAATTCCTATATTTTTAAACAAGGAGATTTGTAAGATGGATCTATCCATTATTTTTTGATGGCTTAAGATATTTTATGTCTCAGTTATCTTCTTGATGATTCAGTTTTCATGGTAATTAGGCATCTGGATGCATCATTGTGTATTTATTGGACCTTGGAACTGGCACACACAGGGACAAAGTGCATTGCAGCTCAGGCCAAACTGATAGCATTTGCATCTTCTATGGCATTTTGTCAGCTGTTGGCAACACTTCTCAATAGGGTGGAGAGTCATCCAACAAACCTTCCATCCCTTGTCATACTTTGTCCAACCAGTCACTAGGATTCAGGTACTGTGGCCTACATACAACTTGCTCAAACTATTTAAAATCACCACACATGTTGCAAGATATGTAATACATCTTGAAATAATAGGAAATCCATTGGTGAAAACTCCATGTTTCTATCTTCATTAGTTTCCTAGTTTCCAAGTTATTAATCTTCAAAAAGTGTGACGAACAGGCCGGATCAGGCCATTTTGAATGATGAAAACTGCACGTCTCTATCTTCAATAGTTTGTGAGAAATGCAGCAGTTCTGTGACCAATACATTTTATAAATGGCTCCACAGGTTGATTTTCAAGTGGCTAACATTATTTTTATATCAACTAACCCTTGATGAGTCCCTGTGCAAAGTTTAGTGCTTGTATCACAAAATGAATGATTCAGCCAAAATCTGCAGTTAGCTGCCCGACTAATCGCATTTGACAACATTTGTTTCTGAAATAAAACTATTTGTTTCTAATTGTTTGAAAAAAAAAGAATAATGTAAAGCTGTAAAGAGATTTTAAAAAAGACTCTCTGAAAATGGAAGCTGATTGGTTTCCTCAAGCCTTGCTACATTTTCGTTTGTATCCAATAAGTTAAAAAACAAGAAAGAATATCTACAAATTTTCACACGGGAGTATATATAGAGTTGCACATCAGAGTATATGTAGAGAATGTTTAGAAATCTTAATATACTTATGTAAGTAAATACTTAGCTTTACATTTTGGGCTGTAACTCTTTAAGCCCAACAGATACAGATTGGGAACATACACCGTTGGGAAGCTGATAGAATTCTCTTTCTAACAATATATATATATATATATGTATATATTTCCTTCATGAATTAAATCCACAATTTGGCCTATAATGTATTCTTGAAATTTCCTTGTAAAATCCTGAAATACCTATAAATTAATTATTCTATGGTAAAATAACATGGATTTTTGAATTCTTCATGTCTGAAAACCATTATTTAGCCCTTTAAAGTACTCGGAAATTTCAACTGGGACACAAGATATGAAATGCTGTTTTAATTTAAGAGACTGACATTTTAGCACCATTTCTAAATCTTTGCATTCTTATAACTCAAAAGCACTCGCAGAGGATATACCTCTGCCAACACCATTCTCACAGGGAGTAATTGGGCATGGATCCGCCCTAAAGTTTAATGACGTCTTTCAAGGCCCATTGTCCTCACTTCCACAAAATGTCATTGAAGTTCATTGGGAACTTTTGGAGATATCATGTGGACAGACATAACATTTTGCTGATATGTGGTTTGGATTATAACTACGATGGAGGGGAAGTAATTGTGCATGGATCGGCCCAAACATTTAATCACTTCTTCCATAGCCTATTGTCCAACCTTCCACCGAATCTTATTGAAATCCATTGAGAATTATTAGAGATATCATGTGGACAGACATGAAATCTTTGCTATATTATGTGGTTTGGACATATTTTTCTGTTTCTCTATCTGTAACAATGGACTCTCCAACAATTTTGCTGATAAAAATATCTCCTACCAACCATTTGAAACAACGGACTCTGTAGTATAATCATCTTGTACATTCTCGCTGATGTGAGAAAAGACGTCTCGTCGTTGGGTTGTACATTTATGGGAGCGAAAATTCTGTGGAGAGAAACAAAACAGTTTGTCCATACCGGAGGAAGGCTCGCCCACGTGGTTTGGATGGAAAGACGACACAATTCATTATTTTCAATTGGAAATATGGAATTGTTTTATTCCTGTTGATAGCTTCGATTCCGGGCCAATTCGCAGGCCACCAGGAGTATTGAATTCTGTTTTTCTGTTAAAAATTCTAACAAGTTTCTTTGCTGAAGGACTGACAGTGATTGTAGCAGTTCAAATCAGATTTCTTCCTCCTTCTCCCTCACCCTAGCTGGTTTGACCTAGGTGTTGGACTCTAACTGACCCTAAACTGCCAGCTGATTTGAAATCATGGCCACCCTTAAACCACTCTGGTTGGTTGAACGCATTTTCTTTGTTCTGACTTAGTCGGCCGTTTTACCTATTTTATAGCCCTGGGAACATGATATGGCATTTTGGTCACATACCACTACCAAAATGTCACCCCTCTGTATACTCCCTCCGTCATTCGAGACTACACGGAAAGAATGGACTGTTGTAAAATGTTATGTTTCATAAGAGGAAAATCAATACTAATAAATACAACATTCTAAGGGAAATGCAGTGATGGTGGTAAAATTAAGTTACCTTAATGAAAATACTACCAGAAAGGTTTGAACCATAAATTCATGATTAAAAAAAACAAGCATGAATGTGGCTGGACACAAACTAAGGGATCAATTTAGGATGAACTTACATTGAAAATTGAACCCCCCACTAAAAGCCTACTTGGAGGGTTAAAAAACAAAAAAAATCGTTTTTCCTGACATAATAAATGTTCAGCCCTCTAGCGCTAGTGGTGCGGCCTGTACACATGATATATACATACATAGCCAGCCAGCCAGACCAACTTGAAAACTGAAGAAAACTATGCTGACAATTTTGGCGACAGTTTTGTTTAATGGTTTCTAATATGTATTATGTTTGAAAAAAGAAGGTGAAAATGTCAAGCTTATAAGAAAATCAGAATGTTCATATTGAACAACCTAAGAGGTGGCCAAAAGCATAGGCGTACAAGTCAGGGGGGCAAGGGGGTACTGCACCCCCAGATTCGGGCGAAACAGTATAACATTTCAGACAAATCAAGCCCTCTGCCTACTTAACCAAAGAGTTCCCATATGACCATGGCTAAAAGTAACAATTTGATTCAGTATTCAAGTACTGATGACCTATGTGATGTCCTATGAATTAATTACTTTTCATCCACTCCTATTTTAATTATATACTTCATTGATTGTCAGAAAGTTTTTTCTTTTCTTTTCAAAGACATCACAATAAAACTAAACGCAAAATACTTTCAATCTTTGATGCAACATTTCCGAGAGAAGAAGAAAAAGACAAAAGATGAAAGAGTTTAATCAGCAATTAGACTGAGTGACACAAGATGTTTGTTTTATTTTTTTTTGCCTGAATTTTTCTTCACATATTTTGCGAAGTTTTCTTTCTTGCTTTTTCTTGTATAAACCAATTCAAGTGACTTCCAACCGGTTTTCAATGTGAAAACAATAAATGATTTTCATGAAATTTTAACTTTAGATATTAAAAACTGTCAACCAGAACTGTCAACATCAACATAGGTTTCTTTGGTTTTTAAGTGGGTCTGGCTAGCTGGCTCGCTGGCTATCTCTGTATGTATGGTGTTTACAGGCTATAGGGTTTTTTTAAATATGAAAAGCTGAATCCAGTTGTCAGTTCAAAATGTGTCTTTAAACAAAATATTACTGAATGATATAATGGTGTGTAATATATCCTTTGAGTCTCCAACAGTTCATCAGACTTTGTAAACTGAGCTAAATCTGACTGACAGTGTATTCATCATTATCATTGTCCACGCCGATTAGCCGTCCACATTTGAGTTGGTCCCCATTGCAGGTGCAGGCTATTATGCATGGAACACCTGCTTTGTCACAAATGGGCAGTTCCTCAGGCAGTCAGATAATTTCTTGCACTTGCAGAAAGACAATGTTGCTATGGCAGGTTTTGATGGTTTTTACTTCATGATAGGACGTAATCTGTCATTTTCTACATACCTGCCATACCTATCAGGTGGAAAAAGGACTGAGCTGACAAACACCCCTAAGAACATGAAAGTGAAATGTATCTTCAGTCGGAGGCAGATCTCCTTTGCAAGAAGCAAATAAATGGGCACGTAATTTATCTAACAATGTATAATCTGCCTTGCCGTATAGAGGACAAAAAAGCTATGGGTCTCTCTGGTCAACTCAAATAAATTCTGCCCTGAATCACTGAGGACAAAACCCGAAAATACTGCCATTTTGCCAATATGTTTCATTGCAATTGTTGCTCCGTCTTTTTGCTCCGTCTGAAAGGATAGCTTACTGAATCACAGCCTGACAAAATTTGCAACTATGTAGGATGTCATTAACTTACAAAGAGTCCTGACCCACAACATCACTTAATGACTTTACCAAGTAGGATCTTAGACTGGATAAACAAAGTTCCATGGGCAAGTTTTTTCGAATTTCTGCTCAGTGCTTTCTGAAAGAAAGAGATTTGATTGTTCAATGTGTTTGTAAGGCAAAAATAAGATGTTCAACAAGAATCAGTGAAAACCTTAACTGGAAGGAAGATTCATGTTGCAGAAAATTCTTTTTTTAATCTTCTCCCTCATCTGTATTATAAGAAACCATCAACCAAAACTGTCTCCAAAACTGTCAACATAGGTTTCTTCAGTTTTCAAGTTGGTCTGGCTGGCTGACTATGTATGTATGTATGTATCACATGTACAGGCTGCACCAATGGAGCTAGAGGGTTGAAAGTTTTAACATTTACTCCTTATTATGTCTTTTTTAAAATTCCCCATAATAGTTTTTTTAGTGGAGGATTCCATTTACAATGTAAGTTCAAACCTTTCCACCCATAGCTGTTTAATGTTCATTAATCTGGGAAAATGGTATAACGATAGCAAAATGATGTCTGTATCAGTTTCCTGCATAACCACAATGCTTTCATCAGCACAGTTTGCAAGATGTGCAAAGATTCTGGTATCAGCTTCCTCATGGGTAGGACAGTTCAGCTCATTAACAACAGTTGTTTCTAACAAAATTCCTAGAACAAGATTGAAGCTGTCAGGGAAAGAAGCATTTGACCAGCACGATGAGAGATATGACAGTAGATTTACCTTGTTGTGTGAGTTGTACAAGAATGCTTTCCATGCAGGAGTGGCTAAAGTGTCAGCAGAAACAGGTGAAGGCTTCATGTGAAGCGATGACCATTTCCTGTCATTGGCGTTCATTCCCCTTTAGACTTCTTAGGCCAAAGTCATACCTGTCACCCAATGAAATGTACTTCCTGGCAATCAATGGGTTTCATGCCCAGGATTTTGTTCTTGTATCTCTCCTGGAGTTGCACAAAAGAAGTAGCTCCTAGAGTCTGAAAATGTTAGATAAATGATATTGCATCAATAATATAAACTGCCTTCTAAGGCAGTTTATATTATTGCACCACCAACAGGAAATTCTTTCAATGGCACACATGAATCAATTGCAGTGTGATCATGTTATCAACATGCAGACATAGTGTTATTAAAATGCAGGAAGATGAAACAACCGAAATCTCATTTATAGCGTATCAATGTTTATTCGTAACAGGCAGTCCATTTGCGGTCACTTCCGTTAATTACTTATCTCTCTATCATCTTTGGTCTACTATCAAATAACTCCAAATCTCTTAATGTGTTGTTGACTGTCCGTCATATCTACTATGAAATCTCGGTATGGTTTCTTGTAAAATTCCTTTCTGACCAAAACTGGCACCAAACATTGTGTTTCTGTGTGGTTTGGGACAAAATATATCCCTTTTTCTGACCATGAGAAGATTTTAATAAGGCCATCCATTTTATTAAAACTAAAATGACTTATCGGCCATTATACTTATTTAAATGGCCAATCTAATTTAGACTTAATTTAAAGCTCACTCATCAACCATAACATAACACAATAACCTTATCCTGCAGAGTCTCCAAAAACTCACCCTTGACTGGTTCAAACAAATAACTGAATGCATCAATCCTCGCCTCATCACTTAAGTCCTCTGTCAAGCAAAGGGCCCTTGTAACAGAACTTTCCTCAAATATTAACTGTTTCATGTTGTCCTGTTTCTCCTTCTTCTGCTGTGTTGTGACAATCGCAACATAAATCTTAATTAATAAATGAATGGTGAAAACCCCATCCTAGGAGTTTTTGATTTGTTTGTGTCAACCAGCATTTTTGCAAGAGACTGACCTGATTTATGCATCCGGATACTTTTATAAAGTTTCATTGTTTTGTTTAGGATATAGATTTGGGTTATCTTCAAATGAGATATCTCTTAAGCCTGAAATGTTTTCTTTAGACTCAGCGGATATATGGTTACATACCTAATCATTCATTAATGTTTTGTTTAACTTGTACTGACAACTAGATTTATCTTTTCATATTTTAACTGATTAGAGAGTGAATGTGTGGCCTCTCCACAAGTTTAATGAAATGACAAAAGGAGTGGGAGGTAGCATGAATAAGATATCAATTCCATGTTTTGTTTCTGTTGTC
>VCCN01006353.1:4071011-4083807 GCA_006491835.1 Architeuthis dux | reverse complement strand
AAATGCATGAAGTATAATAATAACAAGTGATCCACTGGGAACTGTGCAAATGATCCAGGTATTGCTAAGCATACCAGATTAGAGAATAGAAAATAGAAAATTCTCAAGGATTTTGAAATTCAAATGGATCACCCAATCCAAGCCAGAAAACCAGATCTAGTTATCCTAAGCGAGGAGAAGTTTTGTCAGACAGTGGATTTTGCTGTTTAAGCAGACCTCAGAATAAAATAGAAAATATTTGAAAAGCAGGACAAATATCTACACCACGCAAGTTCCTTTTAGGCTACCTTGCCAGACCCAAGCCTGGGTAAAGGAGGAGGATTGGGCATGAAGCTAGCAACTCCACCCTATAATACCTACTTGCTACTGAAACCGCAGCAGCACCAACCCAGTGAGAGCATGGTCTGGAAGATTCCTTTTTAGAAGGGTACATGGTGAAAGCCTATGGAACACCAGTTCGCCAAAAAATCTTTTAATGACAAAGGCAAAAACCAGGATAGAACCCTGTTTGAGAGCAGGAAATTGGCTCAAGTGGTAGACTGGAATCCATAGGAGAAGTGAGGAGTTTGGAGGCCAAAGTGGATCTGGAGAAGATTACTTGAGAGGGGGGCAAAGGCAGTTGTATCCGGAAAAGTGCCCATCAGGAAATCTGCCCATCACAAATTTATCAAGGGAGGAAAAGTGCTCATCAAAACATAATTTTCCCATCATATAGTTTCCTGATGGGCACTTTTCCGGGATCCAAGGCGGCCAGACTGACATGGGCACAGCTGAAGGGAGTTGTCCAGAATCGAGATGTGGTTTTGTTGCAACCCTATGCGCCACAAGGATTTTACAGGATTACACAAACAAAGTAAAAAAATAAGAGAATTAAAGAAATTGTGAAACATGAAGGTGACAGTTGTGCCAATCATTATTAGAGCACTTGGCACAGTCCCAAAGTGCCTTGCAAAGAGGTAAGAAGAATTGGAAATCCGAGGAAGAGTTGAAACCATCTAAATGACTGCCTTACTAAAATACTGAGGAAAGAGCTGGAGTATTGAGGAGACTTGCTATCACTTGATCTCCATTGAAATTCACCTCAATGTGTACAAAAGATGATAATAATAACAGGTCCGGCTAGTCAGTGAATAGAAGCCGTCACATGAGCAACATTTTTTGGCTGTGTTCCGTGTTGAGGTGATCAATCAAAAAATTAGAAAAAAGGATGATCAATGTTACTTCTCCAACATTTTGTTGGGCTGTGATCACTAAAATAGAGTAAATTTTCATTATACAAGCATGAATGCTGCCAAACACAAACTAAGGGACCAATTTAGCACAAACTTACATTGCAAAAAAACTTATGGGAGGAAATTTTCAAAAAACAAAGAAAACAATTTTGCAGATATAATAAGAAGTGTTGGATATTTAGGCGGACGTCACAGATTTGACCCCCACAGGTGTTGAAATTAAACAGGATATCGAAGGAGACTCCAAACTGCAAGGTGTCAGGAACCGGAAGACAGACCAGGGTTGAAAAGTCATTAAAAGGATGTTGACTGAAATTACAGGTGGTGACTGGAAAATCAGCGTTGGCATTCTAGCTTGATAAAAGCGACACAGAGGCCCCTGAAAAAAGCAGAGAGACACCGGGCCTGGGAAAACACAAGACCAATGTCTCTGTTAAGAACAGTCTGTCGGCTCTCATTGTCTCTCTCCTACTCTTTATTCTCTGCCACTGCACAATGTATCTTATGAAATAAAAATATATCCTCATATTTTTATAAACAAGTTTTGAGTCTTCCTTTTTCTCAAAGTTCGAGATTTTCCTCCTGCGGACCAAGATGGATATACAACAAAAGTAATTGTTTGAATTTCCAACCCTCTAGCCTCATTGATTTGGACTGATACACACATACATAGATAGCCAACCAGCTAGACCAACTTAAAACCTGAAGAAACCTATGGTGACAGTTTTGGTGACAGTTACTAATATCTTCTCCTAATAACAACTGAAGCATTCTGTGCAATTTGGTATCTGGAAAAGTGCCCATCAGGAAAAATGCCCACCGGAAAAGTGCCCATCAGGAAATCTGCCCATCACAAATTTATCAAGGTAGGAAAAGTGCCCATCTCGAATTATCAAGAGAGGAAAAGTGCCCATCTCGAATTTATCAAGAGAGGAAATCTGGCCATCACGAATTTATTAAGGTAGGAAAAGTGCCCATCTCGAATTATCAAGAGAGGAAAAGTGCCCATCTCGATTTTTTATCAAGAGAGGAAAAGTGCCCATCTCGAATTTATCAAGAGAGGAAAAGTGCCCATCAAAACATAATTTTATAAGGTTTTATTATAAACGTTTGGCACAACTTGCTTTTGTTTTCTTTCATGAATTCTCTCATTTATTTTTATTTTTAATTAATAAAAATGTGTTTTCTGTTTTTTTACACACAGACCATCATTATTAAAAACTTTTGGCACAACTTATTTTGTTTTTCTTTTATGAATTCTCTTATTTCTTTTCATTTTTAATTAACAAAAGTTTGTTTTTATTTGTTCTTTACACACTACCCATCTCAAATTTATCAAAACATAGTTTGCCCATCACATAGTTTCCAGGAAAGTTTTACAAAGTTTTATTATAGACTTTTGGCACAACTTAGCCAAGGTGGTGCCAATTGGAATTCAGAGTGTGAAATAAAAAGAAATAAGCAAGACAAAACAATTGTTTACAAAATTTATTCTAAGCAATTATGTATCTATTCCCCTGTGTTTTTCTTTCATGAATTTTCTTATTTCTTTTCATTTTTAATTAATGAAAATTTCTTTCTCTTTTTTTCTTTTTACACTCTGGCCATCTCAAGAGGGCGGAAAACTGCCCATCAAAACATAATCCGCCCATCATATATGTAAGCTATAAACAGAAGATTTACTTACAGGTCCTTTATTCAAATAATAACCACGGTCAACCACATATGTGTTCTTCTGAACTCTCTCTTCTACTAATAACACAATGCAATATCTGGATCGTTGACCAGAACATAAAACAGTGCCCCTCAGCTGAAGCGGACAAGAACTCCTCCACCTAAGGGGAATAACTCATGATACTTACTTAACAATATAGTTTTCGTGAAAATTTTATCAGAGGTGGTTTGTTTTAACAAAAGTTTCGATTTGTTTCATCCACAAATTTCCATATATTTATATTTTTATTTCGTTCTGCTACAAAATGAAAATAGTTTTGTTTGATTTTTCCTTTTTTTTAAATTAAAAGACAAAAATGAACCGAAATAAAACAAAACTCTGTATGAAACTGCACGTCATTATTAATTCTTTTATTGTTTTTGTCAGAAAGTAGAAAGCCCCAATTTTTGTGTAAAAACACAAATTTCTATTAATTAAAAATAGAAAGAAATAAGAGAATTCATGAAAGAAAAACAAAGGGGAATAGATACATTATATTATTATTGCTTTGATTAAATTGTTTGTTATATTGTTTTGTCTCGCTTATTTCTTTTTATTTCACACTCACCAATACCAATCGGGACCACCTTGGCTAAGTTGCGCCAAAAAAAAATCTTTTTATAGTGTTGTACTCATCTTTGACCAGCACCATATTCATATTTTTGGCAGCAGAGTTTCAATGCTGGAGAGTTTGGTCATAAATAATGCCTGATAATATCTGTTTTTATTGTCTAATGTTCCACTAAAAATAATAAAATCCTGCTATATTTGGTTTAGAAGAAAATTAACTTTCTAGAGGCGGGTACTTGTTCATGGGCGATTATATATATCTACGTATATATAAAGAGATGTTAGTTGATAATTATGGGTAAAGAAAACAAAGAAAAGTGGTTCTTTTTTCATTTTTACAAAGCTCTTTATTCAACACATTAAAACCAGTATCTTCATCTTTGTTTTTGTGATAGTTTCTCAGCTGATATGTTCCTTGGACTCCCTTGGGTATATTTTAAATCTGGTAGTCTTTACATGTCACTTAGTATTTTGTCTGATTTTCCGGGCTCCATACAAAAACAACAGTTTAACAAGTTAATGAAATATTATTAAATGGCAGCTAAATATTCCCAGATGCAGCTTACACCTGGAAAAGATCAAGCAACATATCAACAGAACCATTATGATAAAAACATCAGAGATGAAGATACTAATCTACATGTGTGGAACAATGAAAATTCTAAATCTCGACTACACATGGCTGAGTCTTTTGTCACTAGGTAATAAACATTTTTTATGACATAAGAACTCTGATATGATCTTATTAGATTATAAAAAAGCCATGTATCCTCACTCTAGGTCTTTCTTCCCATGAGCCCCTGTGTTTTGGCAGTAATTAAACAAGACAAGACAATCTGCATTGAGACAGGTTTTATCAAAAAGTAACCGTGACAATTATTTGATACAGTCTTATTGCTTTATTTTCAGAAGTTCTATCTCTTAGAAAATCTTTCTCTTCCACACTGATACATTCTGCCATGAAAATGACCACAAAATCCCAACAGTTGTTCCAAAAATTGCTTGGCAGCGTTATTACTATTTAAATGGTTGAGGACCACCCATCTAACATGGGCGAAGCCGACCTCTCCAAAAAAGAGCTTCCCCATGGAAATCCTTAACTAGACATGATGAGAACTGTGATGAATTCAAGTAGAGTAGTTTGATCTAGCAGCAAGTAATTTCAAACCCCACAGGGAACACCAAGCCAGAGATGGGGGAGCGGATTCAAGGGTTGAGAGATGGAGGGGGTGTCGTTGAGATGAGGGATAGGGATGACAATATCCACTCCTGCTTGCACATTAACCTCTGCCCCTTTCCTTTAAGTGTTATTTAAACAACTTTGTGGAGGTGCTCTTTACTCTGATAACAAACAAATGGCTTCTTCTCCCCCAACCCAGATGGTCCCTACTGCACCTCACCCTTATGTCATCTAAACACTATTTATTTTTCCTGACTTTTGTTAAGACTAACGAGCTAAAAGGTATATGGGGAAGTGGCTGGCTGTGCACAAGACCAGAGGGCCCACAAGCATTGACAGATTCCAAGCAGAAGAAAAGTGTATGAGAACAAAAGATAATTTGATCTACCTCATGGCTGAGATAGTTGCATATTTCCTACTAGTGCTAGAGGTCAGTGTTCAATCCCAAGTAAAAGCCAGGATTTTGAATGATGATTTTGAAAGCAGGCAGGCCCTCCCCTATTTAAAGGATTGGTGCAACACAATCTTCTTACTTCTATTTCCCCATCATTTGGCATTGTGCCATAGTCAGCTAAGCTTAGTAATTATCAAAGGCAAAACAAAAAGGTTTGGTTAGTCACTCAATAGAGACTGTCACGTGACCAACGTCTTTTGGCAGCATGCCCTGTTGGGGGTGATCAATCAAAAAAATTGAAAAAGGGGTGATCAATGAATGAGTTACTTCTCTCGCATTTTGTTGGGCAGTGATAACAAAAAAAGTCTGAATTTTCAAAAAACAAGTGTGAATGCTGCCAGACACAAACTAAGGAATCAGTTTAGCATAAAGTTACATTGTAAATTGAATCCCAACTAAAAGCCTATTGGGGTGGGGGGTTAAAAAAAACGTTTTATCTAGACATAATAAGGAGTAAATGTTTAAATTTTCTAACTCCATTGGTGCATCCTGTAAGCGTAATACATACATAACCAGCCAGACCCACTTAAAAACTGAAGAAACCTATGTTGACAGTTTTGGTTGACAGTTTCTAATAGAATAACAGAGGAGTATAAAGTGCATGTAGGGCAGAGAAAGAGAGGAACAGAGAGGAAAAAGAGAGAGAAAGGAGACTGTGAGAAAATGAAATAAAGTGTATGTGAGCAAAAAGAGAGTGGGGAGGAAAACAGCAAGAATCCCAAAGAGAGAGTGGAGATGGGAATTCGAAGATGAATTTCTGAGACGAATTGTTAGAATATTATTCTTTCAGAATAGCATCCTTATTATTCCACACATTTTCTTCACGAGTAACTTCATTTTTGTGTTGCCTCTTCTTACAAATGTTTACCTCATCTATTCTCCAACCTATTAATTAAACTGCAGAAATATGTAACAAAAATGTAACTTTAGATGAAACCTAAACTCATATTCTGTACCACAGGAGCTTGATATGTCATGTAGCAATGCCTAGCTGCTGGAGCCAAACAGTTTTTTTCCCCTTAATTTTACTACCACTGCCTTGATTCTGACGTAGTACTCACTGCTTTGTGAGTAGTAGTAGAAGTAGTAGTAATAGTAGTAGTAGTCTTAATTGTTGGTTTTTATTGTTCTATGCATTTTTTACTGGTATCTTTTTGTTGCTTTTTATAACAAATATGTTGGCTGATATATTCTTCAGCCTTCAAATTAAACTGCTGGAATTTGGAATGAAAAATGTAACTTTAGATGAAACATAAACTCATATCCTGTACCACAGGAGCTTGCTATGTCATGTAGCCATACCTATACTACTCGGGCGAAACAGAGTTTTATTCTTTAATTTTACTCCCACTGCCTTGACTTCAGCCTTCAAATTAAACTGCAGGAATTAAGAACCAAGAGGTGACATTCTAAAATTATGCATTACCACAGGAGTTTGCTATATCATGTTGCACCAACTGTACCAAAGCCATTGCAGTCAGAGAGACTTGTTTATTCCAAATCTTTCTGCTGCTGTTGTCTTCTAATTGATTCCATGTTCTCAAGACTTTTATGAAATTATTTCTCTGATTTTAATTTAATTTAGTTAGAAGGCTGAGGAATATTATCATAAAAAACAACAATAGCTGATGATACTAGTAAAAAGAAATACGTAAAATAACTAAAATACTTAATTCAGAACCTCAAGTAAATTAACATCCACATCTTTGTTGTTTGTATCACAATATTTTTTATGTATTCTGCAACCTTACTTGGGTATCAGCTGCATTTGTTAATCTTTAAAAGCTTCATAGCCATAAAAAGAACCCATTCTAAAACTAAATCATTTACAAAAACTACAACTGAAAGAGTGGATACCTTTGCCAATGCCATTTTCAGTGGGGAGTAATTGTGTCTGGGCCCACCCCAAAATGTAATCACTTCTTTCATGGCCCATTGCCAACCCTTCCACAAGATTTCACTAAAATTCATTGAGAAATTCTGTGGATATTGTATGGTCAGACATGAACTTTTGGAGATATTGTGTGGTTTGGACATATAACTACAACATAGGGAGAGTAACTGTGCTTGGATCCTCTCCAAAATGTAATCACTTCCTTTGTAGCCTTCCAATGAAATTAATCGAAATTCATTTAGAACTTTTGGAGATATCATAACAGTTATGAGCATATACATAAATGTATAAGAAAAACAAACGGAGATATCTTGTGGACAGACAGATAGAAAAGACAGAGTGACAGAAAGACAGTAGGAAAGATGGACACCACTGAATACATTACCTGTCCAACTTTGTTGGTAGAGGTAATAAATCCCTCTCACACACATACATACAAAGATTCATCAATAAGTCTATAGATGAAAAAAGCATTTATTTTATACAACAAATATTTATTTTTCAGCATAATCTCCTTCCTTGTCAATGCTCTTGACCCAATGCTTCACCTGTTGCATAGGCAGGGGAAAGAAGACTTGAAAAGCTTCTTTATAAAATATTCTATATATTTTTATTTCATAGGTTACATTTTGTCGGCTGGAGTGTGAAGAATGGGAGAGAGATGATGGGTGTCGAGAGACCATTCCCAACAGGGGAACCTGGCCTTGTGCCTTCCGGCCCGGCCACTGCTGTTTGTCTCTGCTCTCTGTTCTGAGTCCCGAGTTTCTCTACGTCTATTGAGCTTCTGTCCATGTTGGTGGTATGTGTCTTCTTTTATCAGGTTTGAACGCCCACGCTTGTCTGTTCAACATCCTGTTTTCGGACACCCATTCATATACATATTTCCTAAGGTGACTGGGGTCATTTCCAGTTCCGCACAGGTGTTGGCCTGGAAATGACCTCCCATGACAGTATATCATAACACACCCTCTATTGCATAGATCGAACAGTATACAGTGAATTTCAAATCCAAATTCAGCTATTACCTGTGTGAAGCTCTGGAATTATTGATTCACCTTCGCATTTAGAAAACTTTCAGGTCTGTGCAATGTAGCTTAACCCATCCTGGGTAGGCAAATTGACTCACAGTCACATGACTTCACTATGATGTTCAGTAGATGTCACTTAGTATACTTCATGAGTTAAAATCAAGGATAAAATATAATATTTTATAAGAGACTGTGCAGATCAATTAAATTGTATGTAAAACCGGTATCACTGTGGGTTCTTATGGGTTAGAGTAGAGTTCAGAATGTGCATTACTATCTCAGTCCTTTGAACCTAGAGTTCAACTGTACTGTCCTGGCAAGCTCAGATGATGATAGTGAGGTCTTCAGGTCGTAGGTTGATTTTTAGAGTTTCCGCCTTTTAGGAAGGGTCATTTTAGACTGCAGAGGTCTGCTTTCCATATCAAAATTTTCAATCAGGATTCATTATTAACACTGATATTCCCCTTGGTGTTGGAGATATATTACTCAGCATTGCCTATGTGTTAAATTTATATGAGTGGCCACACATGATAAGTGCCCAACGCACCACTTTTAAAAAGTTGATATTTTCGTTATTGTTTAGCTACAATGTTCTGTTTTGTTTTATTTTGAAGATTGAACACTCTATAAATCATAATCCAGAGTGTTCAAACTTCAAAATAAATAATTGTAGCTCTAAAAATAACGAAAATATCAACTTTTAAAAATGGTTCATTGGGCACTTATCATGCGTATGTTTTCTTTAAGAGCAAACCTAAATACTTAGCAGATACAACTCTAATCCAGTGATGGGAATGGGTTTTGGGAACCACGTACACAGTAAGGCTGTATCAAGATTTATGCTTGGGGATCACAGAAGGTTCCATTGTTGCATAATCAGGTTAGTAGCATATATAATTATATAATGTATGTTTGTTGTTTAGTGTTTTATAAATATTTTTAAAAACTTTTGATAGCTAATGTTTGTTTATTTATTTTTACTAAATAAATATCGTGAAAAATATCTTAATCATTGATTCATTTTTCAAATGTAAAAGACCAAATTTATTCTCTCAGACCTCTTTGCTTGTTATGTATAATCATTTAACTGTCTCATTTAGAATAAAATAGAATTATTAATCACTGCTACCCACAACACTGGTTTATTGCTGGGTTTAGGTTATTCATGTGTTCTGATATTTATATGTATCTATCTATGTATCTGGACTTTGCCCGGCCCTAACCGTTCATAGTAGAAACTTGAAACTTTGCACACACACTCCCATCAATGAGTAGGGAAAATGCTTTTTTTTGTTTTTTGAAAATTCACCCCCTAAATAAGTTTTTAGAGAGTGGTTCAATATGCAATGTAAGTTTATGCTGAATTGGTCACTAGTTTGTGCCTGCTTGTTTTTTGAAAATTCAGACTTTTTTAGTGATCACAGCCCAACAAAAGGTGAGGGAAGTAACTTATTCACCGAACACCCGCTTTTCCAACTTTATAATTGATTACCCCCAACACAGCATATATGGTTGGTGGTTATTCATAATTTCCTTTGGGATGCTAGTTGATTTATGATTCTTTATATTAAATATAAGTTATTGCAAAATGTATATCTTACTCCATAAAAAACAATGAAATTCTCAAAATATTGTTGTACACTTGGCAATATGTGAAATATATTACTAATTTTAATTGTCTCTTTATATTATAATATATGTAATTTATGTAATTTATGTAATAATATAAGGTTTTTTGTTCAGGAGAAGTAGTGTTAGTAAGTCAGAAGCCAAATGAAGGTAGGAAAGACTGAGGGTAAGAATAGGCCAGAACAGGGGGGATAGGTATGCTAGTTGTCATGGGTGTACAATTTTGAGGGGTCCTAATCTCCCCGCCGATACAGGCAAATACTATTGTATTTTCTGTGTCTTTTTACAGTACTGTACTCTTGTACATTTTGAATACAATTGCTTGCCATTACCTTTTTTTTATAAATTGTTCTAATTCTTTTATTCTGTTCTATTACTTGTAGTTACATCATATACACTACACAACTTGTATATACCCATATAAAAATCATATTTATTTAGCACTGACTACAAAAATACTTTCCTTGGAATGCTAGTTCTTTTATTCTGTTCTGTTACTTGTAAGTACATCATGTACACTACATGTACATGTTTGGTGAATGGACGTTTTGGTGGTGGATGTTTCAGCCCGGACGTTTCGGATGAGAATGACAAATTAGATGTAATTTGAAATGAAATAGAATCATAATAATGCAATGTACATTAATTATATAATGTATTTTGTTCTTATTAGAGTTTTTTTAAACTTTTTATAGCTAAATATTGTTTATTTATTTTTATTTTTTATAAATGACAAATAAAATGGGTTAACATTCGTTTTTTACCAAAGGACTAAGAAATTAGAGAAAAAAGTTTTTTCTTAAGAATGTGAGTGTGAAAATTTCACATCAGCCGCCGAACATCCTTTAAGCACACATTTATATATGAATGGCTTGATTTCAGGAACAAAGATTTTTGTGAACAGTATTCCACAGCTCTAGGACTATAGAGCAGGGCCTGTGCACAGAATAACCCTCCAGCCTGAGTAATGTAGTTTTAAGGTGAAGTGCGACTTGACATTTATATATACCCATACATAAATCCTATGTATTTAGCACTGATCACAAAATACTTAATGAGCAGTTTAAGAATGGGGCCTATCTGGCCAGGGCCTATTACCTGCTTTGCAGGGGCCAGGGTAAGAATGTAGAATGAGGGGTGGGGGGTGGGGGGTGAATCTAACAGACAGATCAGCTGGTAGTCTATTTGTCTCTGCCATAGTTGCAGGCTGGCCCCCAGGCTTATTTGACATTTTCAAGAGGTCTCCCAGAATAAACACTATAAGTAACTGGATATTGTGTTGATCCCCTGGCTAGTATGTCTTGCATGACTGGCATTGTTCTCCATCCACACATCCCAGCACCCTAACCCCTTCACCCCAACAGAATTCTACCCCCCCCCTGCTTCCCACACTCCACCCCAATTTTTTTTCTCAAGGCAATGCGCATTCAGGTTCAAATGTGTTCATTTTTGTCAAAATGTTGGAGTTGATTTGGTTTTTCTACCATAACAGCAACAAGAACAATCCTCACCTAATTTATGAGAGTAAACTCTCCACTGTTTTGTCTATGGAAATTCATGTTATAAATATGCAAGGGCTTATTTTATTCTAATAAATATATAGATCTATGAAATTAACATTTCGCTACAGTGCTTTGAAATCACGACCAAGTGACCATTGAGAAAGAAATGGGGTAACAATCAGAAAGAAAAAGTTAAAAAACAAACAATCACAAATTTGACAATTTATCAGCTGAGCCGAACTGACAGGTCTTAAATATATTTCTGTTATGTACAATAGTATTGTAGGCTAGAGATGAAAATGATACTACAGACAGATATATTCATTTATCAAAGTCTGGCATGAGGACATAGTGATGGAGCACTTTAAGACAGGCACGAAGGATGCTCTTACTGACTAAACCAAACAGAGAAGTCTTATATATCTACAAAAAATGTATGTTACCAATATGCAAGGGCTTATTTCATTCTAATAAATAAATATAACTGACTGATAGGCTGGTCTCTTACTAACTGAGCTAATTTGACAAACCTGAAATATCTACAAAATTTATCTTACAGATATACAAGGGCTTATTTCATTCTAATAAATAAATACATTTATGCTAAAATTATAGATATTTTTATAATTTTTAATTTATTATATATACAATACAAAAGTTGCAGTAATCATCTTCTGTCACAATAGAAGTAGGAGTTTGACACTGTAGCAGTCAGGCTTGTTGCATGTCTATTCCCATATTAGAAGCTAAACAACTATTAAAAGCCTCACTGAAACTTGGCCTTGTGTCATACAAAGTTAAGTTTCGCAAATATGTTTCTGTTATGTACAATATTAGTATAGGCTTACCTACAGATGAAAACGATAGATATATTCATTTATCAAAGTTGTGTCTGGCATGAGGACATGGTTCTGGAGCACTTTAAGACCAACACACACACACACACACACACTAATGGTAGAAATCAGTGTTGCTAAGTATAGTTTGTCATTTATAGCTAAAACTATCTTTTAAAATGGCTAAAATTAGTTACATTTTATGTATCTTAGATATTATATCATCATCATCAGCAGCAGCAGCAGTCATTATAAGTCCACTGCTGGACAAAGGCCTTTCCCATCGCCTTCCATGACTATTTCATCCCTCCATCATGTGTCTGGTCTTTTCCTATTGCATTTACTATCCCATGGGCACCAATCAGTTAGTCTTTCTCCCCATCTATTGTCATCTCTTCTTGCTAGGTGACCAGCCCATCTCCATATTTTGCTGCTTAATTATTTGTATAATATACTTCACTCTAGTCCTCTCTCTGATCCATGTTGATCTTTTTCTATCTAGAGTTATCCCTAGCATTGCTCTTTCCATTGCTCTCTGTGCTATTCTAAGTTGATTTTCAGCTTGTTTTGTTAATTTTGCATTCCATAAGTCATGGCTGGTATTATGCAACTGTTGTATACTTTAAGCTTTAAGCACATTGGCAAGGTGCTCTTCAGAATGTCTCTATTCATGCTGAATGCTTTCCACCCTATCGTTATGCATATGAAATTCAAAGAACATATCATTTTATATCGAACAGAATATGATAATTATAAA
>VCCN01006353.1:4036782-4057482 GCA_006491835.1 Architeuthis dux | reverse complement strand
TGTGGGACCACCCAAGTAAAGTTTAATGTGTGAACAAACTATTAAATAAAGTGAAGTCTGATTGTATCAAAAAATTGGCTCCTGGAATTTCCCTCCAAAATATAATAGCAATATTAATTCAAATAAAAAATAAGTTGGCAACAGTTACAATTTGTAAGACAATCAGATGCAAAAATCAGAAAACCCAAATCAGCTGATTTGGAGCCTACCAAGAGACTTAAAAGGGAGTTGACTTTAACCACAACACAGAGGACTACTAGAGTCAGCACAGGAGCCTACACAGAATGTATTACAAAATGCCCTGACGATCGTTGCACACAATTGACTACCTTACTCTACCATACCTGTACACACACACTATCATAGACATAGGAGTCAGGGGGTAGAGAGGCAAAACTGTATAAATTAAGGCAAATCAGTGTAAATTCTTGGGAAAATTAAGCTCTTTGCACCCCATAACCAAAGAGTTCCATACGCTCATGGACACTATTCAACCATGAACTACATGAGTACTTTTACCACACACACAAACATAAACACACACACTTTTAACTTCACAAACAATTCACTTTCGACAGTTATTGGAAGAATACACAACTACATAAAAACATTAATGAACCTTACAAACTCTATTCTTTCAACACAACTTTTTCCTAACAAAAGACTTTTCATTCTTTTACCTATAAGGGAAAATTCATGAACTTTGAATCTTCGACCTATGAACATTTCTTTGAACTCTTTTGGCAGAACAATAGCCTTTACTTTCACAAAATAAAACTAAGATCAAACACTGTTGTTCTATGAATAAATTTGTTATATGTTACATACAAATTCGTTTTCCATTCATTTCATTGAACCGTAAACAAGGCCAATTTGAATTATTATTGCAAGCAGATATATTCTGCTACAACATACTTCAGTTCAGAACTTCAGAAAACTGTTATGTTCCTATTCTACAATTTTTACAGCTCTCTCTTAAAAATGCTCTAATACACCAGAGGGAGAGCTGGTCATGACTATGTAATTGCAAAATGGCTCTCCTATAATCATGGTGGACAAATCTTATGGGTTGTGTGTGTTAGGGGGGTATGTGTGTGTGTGTGTGTGTGTGTGTGGGTATGTCTGTGGAGGGTGTATATGTTTGTGTGCATGTGTTTGTATGTTTATATGTTTGTGTGTGCATTTGTATGTGTCTGTGTGCATATATGTTTGTGTGTGGGTAAGCATTTGTGTGTGTATGTGTTTATTTATGCGTGTGTTTCTTTATGCGTGTATGTGTGTGTTTTATGTGTATACGTGTTTGTTGATGTGTGTGTGTGTTTTTGTGTGTGTTTTTGTGTGCGTTTGTATGTATGTGTGTGTCTGTGCAGGTAAGCATTTGTGTGTGTATGTTTATGTGTGTATGTTTATGTGTGTGCTTATGTGTGTGTTTGTGGGCATGTGTGTGTTTTTGTGCATGTTTGTATGTATGCGTGTATCGATGCAGGTAAGCATTTGTGTGTGTGTCTATACGGGTAAGCATTTGTGTGTTTATGTGTGTATATGTGGGTTTATGTGTGTGTTTTTGTGCATGTTTGTATGTATGTGTGTGTCTATGCGGGTAAGCATTTGTGTGTGTGTCTATGCGGGTAAGCATGTGTGTGTGTTTATGTGTGTATGTGTGTGTTTATGTGTGTGTGTGTTTGTGCGTGTTTGTATGTATGTGTGTGTCTATGCGGGTAAGCATTTGTATGTGTTTATGTGGGTAAGCATTTGTGTGTGTTTATGTGTGTATGTGTATGTGTATGTGTATGTGTGTGTTCATGTTTGTATGTGCATGCATGTGTGTGCGTGTGCAGTGTCCAGTTACTGACCAGTGCTTATATCAGAGAATCCCCTCTAGTCAATTAGCCAACCAACCAGCCGGCACTGCATCAGTGGAGAAGCAATTCAGATTCATCGCAATCAGATCTAGATCAGTTTACAGCAGACCCATTCCTCCTTTTTTATTTTACCTTATATATCTAATTCCTATTTTCTAGATTGTCCACTCATTTACTTTCAGATTATATCATAAAAGAATGAATTAATAGTGCATGAAATTGTAGGACTTTATTAATGCTACCCCGGGTTATTAATCACTTAACAATTTAGAGACAAGGTTTCATAATGTGCAATTGGTCAGTGAATTGTAGTAGAACTAGTATCAGTAGTAATTGATTATGATGATTATTATAACAGGTCTGGTTAGATACTCAATAGGAACAACCATGTGACCAATGGCAGCATGCAGTGTTAGGGGTGATCAATTTAAAAATTGGAAAAAGGGGTGATCAATGAATAAGTTACTTCTCTCCCCTTTTGTTGGGCGGTGATCACTAAAAACGTCTGAATTTTCAAAAAATAAGCATGAACACTGCCGGACACAAACTAAGGGACCAATTTAGCACAAACTTACATTGTAATTGTAGCTGAAAACTTATTTTGGGGAGAATTTTTCAAAAACAAAAAAAAGTTTTTTTTTAGATATAATAATGAGTAAATTATTAAATTTCCAGCCCTCTAGCTCCATTGTGCACCGGAAACCGTTTTTTTCTAGATATAATAAATGTTTTCAGCCCTCTAGCTTCATTGGTGCAGCCTGTATGATACATACATAAAAGACCAAATTAAAAACTGAAGAAACCCATGTTCACAGTTTTGGTTGATGGTTTCTAATAGATGTATTAGATACTGGTTCTATTAGGTTGTTACATATGAAATGTTGTTTATTGAATATGAAAAATGATATAAGCAACAAAAAACGGTAAATATTTTGTCATAATATGACCCATTTGTAGCAATAACCTTTTTCCAACAATCCTCTAATGATAACATGAGTTCTCTATAAAATTTGTTAGGTTTAGTGGTCACAAATTCAGTAAAAGCATGAATTATGGCTTCCCTATTGTTGTATATCCATCTTAGTCCACAGGAGGAAAAATCCTGAACTTGGAGAAAAAGGAAGACTCAAACTTGGTTTATAAGATACATTGTGTCATGGCAGTGAATGAAGGGTGGGAGAGAGATAATGAGAGTCGACAGAGTGTGCCCAACAGGGGAACTGGCCCCATGCTCCCAGGCCCAGCTGCTCTCGGCCTCTTCCCAGCTTCCAAGGGCATTCTGTGTCTCTCTGCCTCTCCGGGAGAGTCCTGGGTTTCTCTCTGCTTTTCCATGGGCCTCTGTGTTACTTTTATCAAGATCGAACACCCATGCTGATTTTCCAGTCAGGGTTTAGTCAATATCCTGTTTATGACTTTTGAACACCTGGTGTGTCTGTTTCCGGTTCTGGACACCTTGCAGGTTTTCGTCAATATCCTGTTCATAACTTTCAACACTTGTAGGGCTCAAATCTATGACCTCTGCCCACGGCTGCCTAAATATCCAACACTATTATTGAACCCGTTATTATAGATGAAGTTTAAAATGCTTGAAAAGATGATAATCTGTAGAAGAAGTGTTAGGGGAATAAGAAGGATGCTGCAAGACTTCAGATCCCAATTCTGTAAGCTTAGACACAGTCAGCTGAGAGGTGTATGGTCTGAGACTGTCATGGAACATTTCATTTAGTTCATGTTGGACCCATTTTTGCCAACTTCCTATTGTCTTGAAATGAATTAATATGGTTGCTAATGAAATTCTAAAGTTTCATGAAAGTGCATGAACCATTGTTCATGGGTCATTGGTCACTGGATAATTCTTCATCATTAAGACCAGGTTTCTTCTTCACCAACCATTGAAATTTATATATGCATGTGTGTGTGTGTGTGTTAATTGAAATATAAACTCAGTTATAAATCTGTATCATGAACTGCAATTTCTGACTAGACTGACCAAATTTTGTGATTCATACTTCTGAATATGTCTTCATTAGCCAGTAGGTGAATTTTATCTCAGTACAATGCATTGGGTTGATTTTCCAAATGCCAACCCTATTATTAGAATACGTCAACCAAAACTGTCACCAAAACTGTCAACATAGGATCCTTCAGTTTTTAAGTGAGCCTGGCTGGCTGGCTGGCTATCTGTCCGTATTGTGCATACAGGCTGCACCAATAGAGCAAGAGGGCTGAAAATTTAACCATTTACCCATTATTATGTCTAAAAAAAACTTTTTTTTGGTTTTGGAAAATTCCCACCAAAGTAAGTTTTTAGTTACAATTACAATTTAAGTCTATACTAAATTGGTCCCTTAGTTTGTGTCCAGCAGTGTTCATCCTTGTTTTTTGAAAATTCAGATGTTTTTAGTGATCGCCGCCCAACAAAAGCCGAGAGAAGTAACTTATTCATTGATTCCCCCTTTTTCTAATTTCTTAATTGATCACCCCCAACATGGCATGCTGCCAAAATACATTGGTCACATGACAGTTTCTATTGAGTGACTAACCAGACCTGTTGATTTGGACTTTAAATGCTTCAAATTACTCCGAGACTTGAAAGTTTGAAGATAATTTCAATTTAAAGAGTCACTCAATAGAAAGCATCACATGAACATCATGTTGGAGGTGATCAATTAAAAAATTGGAAAAAGGTATGATCAATGAATAAGTTACTCGATCACTAAAAAGTTTGGTTTTTCAAAAAACAAGTCTGAAAACTGCTTATTAATTAAATTAAGGGACCAATTTAGCACAGACTTACATTATAAATTAAAAATCTTTTTTAAATAGTTTTTTCTAGACAGACATTGGTGCGGCCTGTATGTGTGACACATATACGACCAACCAGCCAGTATTGTGGGAAGCAGTGATTAAGTATAAATGACTCTAAACTAATGTAATGAAATCTCCAAATGAACAACCAAAAGTGGACAATGGATCAGGAGAGGTACCCTCAGGACCTTGTGATTCAAGATATCTGATTATGATTATGGCACGCTCCTTGTAGATGTTATTATTGTCAGTTGTTTAGTTTTAGAAGTAAAGAATTCTTTATTGTCTGTCATGAATTTTGAATGGTCTGTGATATTTTGTACCGGAATGTGAAACTCATATTGAATTCAGAACCGCTTTCATCTCCTCTGTAAGAGATAATTGCTTTAGTGCTTCAAGGAAGTCGATCTCTCTTTGAAGACCTTAATAAATATTCATAAATGTATTCGCACTTTCGAAACAAAAACAAGGCAAGGTTATATAATGGTGAGATAAAAGATTGCAAACAACTATGTTAGTTCAGATCTGGCCTTGTTATATACAAATTAGGTAAGTTTTTGTTTAGCTGGCTCTAGATAGATAAATAAATATTAACACGACTTGACTGAGATAGATAGATAGATAGATAGATAGATAGATAGATAGATAGATAGATATTAAGTGTATGCAAAATTTCCTAATGCTCTTTTGAAAAAAATAGAAAACTGAATACACAGTTGGAACCTTTTGTACACACATCTATACATATATATATATATATGTATAATAGTATCGCCCATAAATAAGTACAGCGCTGCCATTTTTTATAGAAAGTTAATTGTTTTCTAAACGGTTGTGAATCCACTGTCTGAAACATTGTAATAAGAACTAGCATTCCAAGGGAAATTATGAATCACCGCCACCTATATATGCTTCTTTTTACCTTGTAAACTAAACAGTGGTGGTTGGCAGTGATCACTAAAAAGTCCACATTTTCAAAGAAACAAGTGAGAATGCTGCTGGACACAAACTAAAGGATCAATTTGGCATAAACTTACATTGTAAACTGAACCCCCTACTAAAAACCTATTTTGATGAGAATTTTCAAAAAGCAAAAAACAAACATTGAGGGGAGTGTCTGTGTGCAAAATTTCAAGTTTATACTGTGAACAGTTAGGGCTAGGCAAAATCCAGATACATAGATACATATAAATGTCAGAACACATGAATAACCTAAACTCAGCCACAGTATTTAAACCAGTGTTGTGGGTAGCAGTGATTGATTAACCAATAATATAGACAGCCTACAAGTACTGATAGGTAAAATATAGATCACTGGACAGAAATACTAATGTATTTGCTTAGTATTAAACAGATAAAAACAAATAACATTTTCTAGTTCCTGTATTAGTATGTAAGCAGATTAATTGGCACTGTGAACAGGTGTGGTTAATCACTCAATAGAAACCATCATGTGACCAACGTCTTTTGGCAGCATGTTGTATTGAAGGTGATCAATTAAAAATTTGGAAAAAGGGGGTATCAATGAACAAGTTACATCTCTCACGTTTTTTTTAAATTATCAGAATTTTCAAAAAAACAAGTGTGAATGTCGCCATACACAAACTAAGGGACCACTTTAGCATAAACTTACAATGTAAATTGAACCCCCACTATAAACCTATTTTGGGGGGAATTAAAGAAAAAACAATATTTTTTCTATACATAATAAGGAGTAAATGTTGAAACTTTTAGCTACATTGGTGCAGCCTGTATGCGTGATACAAACATACATACATAGCCAGCCAACTCAAAAACTGAAGAAACCTATTTTGACAGTTTTGGTTGATGCTTTCTAATAATAAATACAACATACAAACATACATGCATACATAGCCATTGGTGAAGCCTGTATGCACAACACAGACACATAGCCAGCCAACCAGACTCACTTAAAAACTGAAGAAACCTATGTTGACAGTTTTGTTAAACGTTTTGGTTGACGGTTTCTAAAAATATTATAGCTTTTTCCTCTCTTAGAGTAAGATAATTACAGGAATTACTGTTTTTAAAATACCCAGGACATTAAACAAACCTCTAGGAGCATCTGTTCATAAGTCGTCTTCTCCATTCCCAAATTGAAGCGAGGCTTTATAACTCCAATTTTAGGATTTACCCTGATATAAATTGCCATCTGAGCATCAATGGTGAAATTGAAATACAATACTTTTACTTTTATGGTGCCAAAGCAATCTGCCGTAAGCAGTTTCTTCTCTGTTTCTTACTAATCTGACTTAAATTACTGAGATTACAAACCATTACATTTTATTTGGGTTCCAGATTACTTTTATTGGACAAGGCCGACTATTCAATGACTGTCTATGCAGAAATTTTGGCACACTGAACAGATTCTCTTTTTTTTATTATTATTCTTATTCTCTTGACTTTATTTTTTGGATTCCTATTTTCTTATATTAGAAAATAGATAAGTGGTTTGAGCATTGGAATGGATATCAGAAGGTCCATGGTTTGATCTCTACGAATATACATGAATGACTTGGCTCCTCGAACAGAGATTTGGGACGGGTTTTCTGTGTCTTTATTCGGGTCCTAGGTCGGCAGGGCCTGAATATGCAATGGAGTTTTAAGGTGAAGTGCAACATGCATGGCCGACGCCACCCTTTGAACCTTAGGTTTGCATGCTATGGTCCACCGTAGGGGCACAGATAGCAGCATTGTCCTTAGGTCGTAGGTTTGACAGGAGTTTCCTTCTCCTGGCAGATGCGAGCTATCTATGGGTGTCTGCCGCCCCTTTGTGGGAATGTTCAGACGGTATGGCTTACCTATGTAGTTGAAGCACAGGACGTGAACACTACGGTCGCCTCAGCAGATATATAGTATATCTATGAATGGCTTGGCTTCGCAAACAAGGATTTTGGGGATGGTTTTCCACAGCATTAGGACCATAGACGGCAGGGCCTATATGCAGAATAACCACCCGAAGAATATACATATAGAACATCAAACTGAAAGAAATTTTGTTTAAATACTGAGGCTGGTACAGGGTCACAATATTGCAGCACTCAGTACTTTAATGTATTGAATTTGATATTAGCATGTTAACCATTGTGCTGTGGCAAGTTTTCTCATTCTAGACTAAGTCAATGAATATAGTATTACAATATATGTTGTGTTGGGGTAATCAATTAAAAAACTTGGTAAAAGAGATGATCAAGGAATAAGTTACTTCTCTCACCTTTTGTTGGGCTGTGATCACTAAAATAGGTCTGAATTTTCAAACAAACAAGCGGGCACAAAATAATGACCAATTTAGCATAAACTTACATTGTAAATTGAACCCCACTCTAAAAACATATTTAGGGGGGAATTCTCAAAAAACAAAAACACATTTTTACTACACATAGAGGGGAGTGTGTGCACACATTATCAAATTTCTACTATTAATGGTTAGGGCTGGGCGAAGTCCGGATACATAGATAGATACATATATACATATAAATGTCAGAACATGAATAACCTAACCCAGCAATAAACCAGTGTTGTGGTTAGCAGTGATTAAAAACAGTTTGTGTGTGAAGTTCTGAGAATAAGTGTTTTCAGTATTCCATATATTTTTGGAACTACAGTTTTCATTTTTGTCGTTTTTCAATATAGCCTTATAGCCAATATATTCTTTAGCCTTCCTCAAGTGTATGTTATAACCAGTGGTCTTTCAGAAGTATGTTATAACCACTTGAAATAGGCTTTTTTTTACAGCAGTTAATTGCATCATTAAGCCAGCTTCATTGTAATTGGTCTGGGTTTAAACTAATGAGAAAAATGGTAGTTAAATTTGGTATGTCCGATATCAGAACAAAGATTATTTTTACAAATATTGATATTCTTGGATGTGACTGTCTTTTCACTTAGGCTGTTGCCACTCTTGCCGAGAGGAAACTTTTTCTAATACCAGTGGAGGTCTGAATTTGTAGTTCATGGCTATGTCCTCTGGTTTTACTGCACATAGATTAAGTCAGCATTTTCTTATCAGGGCATTTTGAGCAATGAACCTCAGTATCCACTTTATGTATGTTGTTCTGGATTCTATAGACCTCTAGTAGATCAGCATGTTTTCTTCTGTATTCAAGGGTTTCTAGATTAAGTTGTTTTAATCTTTCAGTGTAGGATATATTTCCAAATCTCAGAATGATCTTGGTAGCTCTCCTCTGAACTCTTTCTATGGCATCTGAGTTGTACTTCAGGTTAGGAGACCATATGCACAAAGCAAACTCCAGATGGGGACGTACCAGAGACTTGTACAACAGTAAGGAAGCTCTCCTCATCAATGAATTTGAATGAGTGTCTTATGTTAATCATGGTGTATTTCCTTTTTTTGTTGTTTATACCTAGGTGCATGACCTTGCATTTGTCGGGATGAAATTGCATTTGCATAGATATGGCCCACCATTGCAATGTTCTGAGGTCCTCCACAAGTAGGTCTCCAGATTCAACAGATGTTAACGCTGAATGAATCTTTGTGAACTGAAACATTGGTAAATGCAGCAAAGAGGGAGACAATAATAAAAAATTACATGGAATAATGTAAATACTTAATTTCTAAACTTCAGACTTCACAATCAAAATGTTGTGTTAAAAACACCAGAGATGAAAACACTAGTCCAAAACAGGTATGGTATAATGAAAACTTATATGAAAACATTTGATAATACAGGAAGGCCAAAGAATATTCTTTTTTAAAAAGATTATGACAATCAGCTAAAAAATATATGGAATATCAAAAGGTTTACAGTGCAATTAGAATGTTTTTCTGTTCTTTTTTCAAGAAAAACTCAGTAGAATGGGTATCAAATTAAGACTTTTGCGCTCCATTGGAAATTGAGTGGCAAGACTTGTCTTTTCATCTTGTTTGAATTGAAAAAATGAATGGAATACCAAAAGTTTTACTTTTTTATGTCCCTTGACCTTGCCTTGCTTAACAGGCTTGATATCAAAGTAGTGAAATATTTTCAAGAAAACATTCTTATGTTGGCTGATAGAAGTGCTTAAAAATATCCTTAAAAACCAAGATAAATACAGTAGAAAGAATGTTACATCATTTTCATCACCTTGATATTTAGCCTGATGTTCAACAAGACAGCCTTGCAAGCTCTAGCCAGTGAGTTCAGTCTGTAATGAGTGCTCCTCTGTTTGTTGTCTTATGCCAGACTAAGTTCAGTTGAGTACATATAGACCAATTATCTGCACAATGGAAGCATTTTTAACAACAAATTAAAAACATCTATAGGTACTTTGTCGTATTACTGGCTATTTATCAACATAGGCATAAAGGTGTGTGTGTCAGGGGGGGGGGGCAACTTCCCCTCCAAATTTGGGAAAAAGAGTGTGAGATTCTGGCCAAAGAGTTCCCATATGCCTATGTTCATCAAGAGATGTTCAGTTTCTACAATTTGCAATACTAAAATGGATCTAGTTTTACTGGAACAACAATTTTGGTTTTCTAAGCTTTACTGGATGTCAGGAAACTTCTGAATCACAGGTCTTTTAGCAGGAAAAAAATAAGTCTGGAAAAATATGCAGTAAACAAAGAATTTGTCGTGTAATGTTTTTTCTCCAGCAACAGTTATGTTCAAGCCCCAAAGATATACAGCAAAATAAAGAAATCTGTGGAATTTGGTTTTCATGTCTTCAGTTCCAACCTTTAAAGGTCAATAGACAATTGCTTGAGAGTTCAGGTTTGAGATTTTTCTTCTTTTTTTTTCAAACAAATATTTCATGTTTCTGTTTTTCAAATCTTTCTTTAATTTGAATTTATATTATGGTATGTTTTCCATATCATAAACTTGCTTACATACACATATTTGAAACCATGCATATAAACATTCACATATATTATAATGGGAAGTCTCACACATGTAAATACATATGCGCACACTTGCACACTTGCACACACACACATATGCGTGCACATATATTCACACATATACAAGGAGAGATAAATGAGTCCATAGCCTGACACATAGTTATTAGCTGAATTTTGATCTGAAATTTTCAGTGTATAATGGTCAATCTATTAATATTCACCACTAAATTAAATTCATTGATAAGGAAGGAAATTATGTTGAAATATAAATATTTGATGTGCAAAATAAATGCTTTTTTAATCATTAGGCTACTGACTTATTGATGTTACCTCCATACAATCATATGAATATGTTGCCAGCCAAAAATATTTTTGGCAACAGAATTACAATGCTGTAGAATTTGGTCATAAATAATACCTGATAAGATCAGTTTTGATTGTGTAATGATCAACTAGAAATAATAAAATCCTGCTATGTTTGGTTTAGAAGAAAATTTACTTTCTATAAAAAAGTGGTTGGGGTGTACTCATTTATAGGCGATACTGTATATGTTTATATATATATATGGTTGATGTAATTAGACAAAATGGAAATCAAAGATTGAGAAAAGCTTGTTACGTCTCAAACATATTTATTATCATGAAGATAAACCTTTATGCATTTTGTCGCTGCAAGCAACTTCATCAGAAGTGTGAACACTTTTCTGCTGTGTTCTGAATAAATATTGTTGAGGGAATCTGACAGAATGTTAGATGTAATTAGACAATGTGGAAATCAAAGAGTGAGAAAGGTGTGTTAAGTCTCAAACATATTTATTATCCTGAAGATAAGCCTTTATGCATTTCGTCGCTGCAAGCGATTTAATCAGAAGAGTGAGAAAGGTGTTTATATATATATGTATGTGTGTGTGTGTATGTGTGTGTGTATGTGTGTGTGTGTATGTGTGTGCATGTATGAATTTATTTATGTGAATGTGTCTGTCCATTTATTCGAATATACCCTCCACACACGTGTGTATATGTATGTCATGCGTATAATCTTGCACACCGATTTGCTAGTGTAGTGAGTTCAATCCTCACAGCCTGCCTACTATTGTAAGTTTTTTAGATACCTATAGTCACCTAACCCTGAAGCATTGGCTTTCAAAATCTTGCTGAACATTACTACTGTATTGAGTTTAATACTCACTGGCTCCCCCACGATTGTGACCTTGTGCCAGACTAAGCTAAGCATAAATATCTACAATATTTTTGGACATATAGCTGTATATGCAATCACCGTTTATAAAAAACGCTTCTAGTTTTGATATTTTTCTTCAGAATCTTTTGGTTGGAACAAATAACCTGGGAAAGGAACAGATGTTCTACACAACCTGTCTGCATATCTGTGTGTACATATAAGTAAATCTATTACTTATTAATGAGTTTTGCTGTTATATATACTATAAGTATCTCACTTAGTATATACTTTTTTCTACCAATGTCACTTTATCTTGTTCTGATTGCTATTTACTGTTTTTTTCATCTTCTCCAAGTTGTCTTGAGGCAACCTAGCAATATGAAATTATGTCTTCTCTCAGTTTTTATGCCCATTCAGGTGTGAAGAGTTTTCTAATACTATCATCGACATCATTCTTATATTTGTTTTCATCATCATGAATTTTTGAACAAGTTATCTATATTTTCTTACCTTCTCACCAGGCATTCAATAGATATGTGTGTATAAGTGGTGTGTGGTGGTTATTATGACAGGGTGTGCTTCTGTGCAGAACGTACTACTCCCGAGGCATAGTTGAAGGTGGGATAAGCTTTATAAACAGTAGTTCACCTACTGCATTTCTACTGACAAATCTGACAAAATGTTGGTGGGGGCCCTTCAAGGAGCCAACTCTCCCCAGGCCCCCAAATCCCCCTACCAAAAATCTCTAGCTGCACCTCTGAAAACTTTAAGCTATTCATACATAGTACAGATTAAAAATTGCAACTGATATGAATTGTCATACATAAATAAATAAACTGAATCTCTAATATTCTATAAATTGTATAAATTGCAAAATAAGAGATGAATTGTATCTTATTCATAAATTTTAAAATAGAAGCACAAGATATTCCACTTTTACTCAAGGTTTTGTGGGAAAGCAGAGATGTCCGTACGTTAATCTTCTCCATCCGTCCTGTTAAGTAAGTATTTTGAGTTATCTCTTTAGGCAGAAGAGTGCTTATCCATTTCTGGTAAGGGGGCGCTGTTTTACGTTCTGGTGAATGAGCAGCCATATTGTTATTAGGAGATTGGAGGAAACACATGTGTGTATCATTGACCGCGGTCATTGTATGAATAAAGGATCTGTGAGTACATCTTCTGTTTGCATTTTTTAATCTGTTAATATCTGTCATTATACAAACCTGTTAATCTGTTAATATCTGTCATTATACAAACCTTACACATCCAGATAATTTTACTTATTTAATTCAATTGTACATCAACAAATGTTTTTTTTTCACAACCCTAAAGTCTAAAAAACATTTTAATAAAAGCTTTTTTAAAGTGACTACAAAGAACAGATATTTTATTATTTAAAATCTGAGTGATTTGTCAAAAAAAATTGTAATGTTAGTTATTACATTGCATTGTTTATGTATTACATAATATAAACTTTTGAAATTCTCTGGTTCTATACATTAAACACAAATAATTTTTATAACAGAATTTTTTCCAATTTTCCTTTTTCCGAATGACACAGGATTATTACAATAGAATTAACATGTTTACAAGCTTCGGGCATTTTTATCGACACATGTCAAAAGTGTGCAGAGGTGCTTAAATGCCTAAAATCACGTCTTCGACCTGAAATAATCTTTGTTTCTGAGTGTGTATTATTAGATTTGAAAACAAATTATGACTAGATTATATCATGATATTGCAAAAACATAATTATCATAAAGAAAATCGGTTTCAGTTAATGAAATTTCAATGGATTTATACATACAACTTCTTAAAACGAAAAGGGACACATGAATATACACCCCTGGTTTGTATGCTCATATACAGATATGTATGTACACACAAACGTGCACGCACACGCAAGGGTGTCCACCATAGAGATATGGATAGCAAGTTAGTCTCACAGACCATTTTTAGTGCAGTGATTTCATTGCTCGATGGGTGCTCCACTATTATGGCCTTATGCCAAACTAAGTAAAGTAAATTAGCAGGAGTCTATTGTAGCCAACTATCTTATTATTCTGTATACTTTTATTATTTTCTTTGTTTTTTCATTGCTAGTTATCACAGTATTTTAATCGATCAATTATGTGCCTATCAAATTATATCGTGGGAATAAATATTAATCACTGTTACCCACAACACTGGTTTATTGCTGGGTTTAAGTTATTCATGTGTTCTGACATTTACATGTATCTATGTATCTATCTATGTATCCGGACTTCGCCCAGCCCTAACCGTTCATAGTAGAAACATGAAATTTTGCACACACACTCCCCTCAATGAGTAGGGAAACGTTTTTTGTTTTTTTGAAAATTCCCCCAAAATAGGTTTTTAGAGGTGGGTTCAATATGCAATGTAAGTTTATGTTAAATTGGTCACTAGTTTGTGCCCACTTGTTTTTAAAAATTCAGCCTTTTATTTAGTGATCACAGCCCAACAAAGGGCGAGAGAAGTAACTTATCATTGATCACCCATTTTTCCAACTTTTTAATTGTTCGCCCTTAATACAGCATATACTGATGGCAATGATTCATAATTTCCCTTGGAATGCTAGTTATTATTGCTGTTAATCTTGTTGAGATGGAAGCTGTCCCACTTGTATGTTGTGTGCATATAGAGGACACCACATAGGTTTATTTCTATGTATATAACGGTATATGAGGGTGTATGTATTGGATATGGAGTTGAATTGGCAGTTGGTTCTCGAATGTTTTATTTAGAAACAGAAACCTTTGTCCTGTCAGTAATTTGCTTTTCCCTGTTAAGGAAAATTGGATGGGATCCCTTTCAAGGGATCAACAGGGGTTGCTGCTATTCCATTCTTTGTAAACTAGCATGACATGCCAGTGACATTTTGTCAAGATATCTGGCAATGGGACAGAATGCAGGGAGAAGTGCATTCATGCATTTACTAAGGGCATCAGTGCAAGTGGGTGGAATACTTAGCATTTGTAGGCTTAAAGATGAACAGAACAAAGACAAAAATAATGTTCAATGATAAAATACCCAAAAAGGTCATAAAGATAGGAGAGACTCTAGAAGAGGTTGATGAATACATCTACCTAGGACAGGTAATAAAGATAGAGAAAGACCATGCCTGCAAAATAAAACAATGCATAACGATAGGTTGGAAAGCATTCGATATGAATAGAGACATTCTGGAGAGCGCCTTGCCAATGTGCTTAAAGCGTAAAGTATACAATGGTTGCATAATACCAGCCATGACATACGGATGTGAAACATGGAAATTAACAAAACCAGCTGAAAACCAACTTAGAATAGCAAAAAGATCCATGGAAAGAGCAATGCTAGGGATAACTCTAAGAGATAGAAAAAGATCAACATGGATCAGAGAGAAGACCAGAGTGAAAGATATTATCCAAATAATTAAGCAGCAAAAATGGAGATGGGCTGGTCACCTAGCAAGAATAAATGATAATAGATAGGGGAAAAGACTAACAGATTGGTGCCCACGGGACAGTAAATGCAGTAGGAAAACACCAGACACAAGATGGAGGGACAAGATAAAAAAACATTTGCTGGTAAAACATGGCAGAGGTTGGCACAATCTAGGTCGTCATGGAAGGAGATGGGAAAGGCCTTTGTCCAGCAGTGGACCTATAACAGCTGCTGCTGATAATGATGGTGATGATGAAGATGAGGTTGCCACTCTTTCACCTGACAAATTTCCAAGCTTTGCTAGGTGATCTAAGTACAATGTATGTTGCACAAGATATAAATTGAATTACTAGCAGGTTATTTTACCATTGACTTTGTTAGCTAGAAAGATTTAGATGTTTTAAACGGCAATCACCCCACCAACACCCACGGCCAATAGCAGACACTATAGTCATGAGATAAATTGTTAGCTTCCTCTCACTCTCAGATGAGATACAATTATCTATTGCTGGGGCTCTCCAATTGCTATGACCCTGAATACAGGGGAAGACCAATGTACACACACAGTAACTGTTATATCAGTTAATCAGGACTTGGAGGCATTTTTCCTCAGTTGCTACTAGAATCAGCAACATGAGTCTTTGCCACTCTACTTGTACACAATGTATCATCAGTTCTATGGGGAAATTTTATTAACACTCTATATTGTATAATAATAGTGTACAAATGACAGGCATGACAGAGTAGGAACAATTATACACTTGGAACTGTGCAAACAACTTGCCTTTGATCATGGAGACAAATGGTATCAGCACAAACCAGAAGAGCTCATGGAAAACAAAAGAATGAGATACTCTGGAATTTTGATGTCTTGACCGAACATCCTATCCAGGTGAGAAGACTAAATTTGATAGCCGTATACAAGTAAAAGTGGAACTAAGCATAAATGTACATTGTAAATTGAAAAAAAATATCAGATCATGAATATGGCTGTGCCAGCAGACCATAGGGCATAAATGAAAGAAAGAGAAACACTGGAAGAAATACCAGGATCTTGCCTGGGAGCTAAGAATAGTGTGTAATGTGAATGTTAGGGTTAGGCCTATAATAGTGTTTGGGGACAAAAACACTAGAGACAAGACTGCATAAATTAAAAATTCAATGAAGAGTAAGATTGTTCAGACTATTGTATCATTGGGGTCTGCAAGGATGCTGAAGATTTAAGGAGACTTGCTGTCACTCAATCTCCAGCAATAACCATCTGCTGTGAACAGGCAACTGCATTAAATATAAATAATTAGAAACCGTCAACCAAAACTGTCACCAAAACTGTCAACATAGGTTTCTTCAGTTTTTCAAGTCGGTACGGCTGGCTGGCTGGCTGTGTATGTATCACACATACAGGCCACACCAATGGAGCTAGAGGGCTGAAAATTTAAACATATTTATTATTTAAACATACTTATTATGTCCAAATTTAAACATATTTATATTTAAACATACTTATTATGTCCAGAAAAAACATTTTTTTGTTTATTTTGAATTCCCCTCCCTAAATAGGTTTTTTCAATTTACAATATAAGTTTATGCTAAATAGATCCCTAGCTTGTGCCCGCTTGTGCCCGCTTGTGCCCGCTTGTTTTTTTTAAAATTCGGATGATTTAGTGATCTAACAAACAGTGAGAGAAGTAACTTATTCATTGATCACCCCTTTTTTTAATTGATCACCCCAACACGGCATGCTGCCAAAAGATGTTGGTCACATGACAGTTTCTATTGAGTGACTAACCAGACCTGTTGATTTGGACTTTAAATGCTTCAAATTACTCTGAGACTTGAAAGTTTGAAGGTAATTTCAATTTAAAGAGTTACTCAAGAGGAAGCATCACGTGAACATCATGTTGGGGTTGATCAATTAAAAAATTAGAAAAAGGTATGATCAATGAATAAGTTACTCGATCATTAAAAAGTTTGGTTTTTCAAAAAACAAGTCTGAAAACTGCTTATTAATTACATTAAGGTACCAATTTAGCACAGACTTACAGTATAAATTTAAAATTTAAAAAAAATCTTTTTTCTAGACAGATTAAGGAGCATGTGTTGTAATTTTCAGCCCTCTACCTCCATTGGTGCGGCCTGTATGTGTGATACATTTTAACAGTTTTGATGACAATTTTGGTTTACGGTTTCTAATAATAATATGGCTTCTGTCTTTGCATATACTATTGATTTAGTTGTTTGTGATCAGAAGATTCAAATGGATCCTCCAATCTAGAAGACTGGATTTAATAATTGTGAACAAGGAGGAAAATGTGTGTCAAATGATGGATTTTGCCATCCAGGCAGACCACTGCTTAAAATTAAAAGAAAGCAAAAAGCTGGATAAGAATCTAGACCTTGCAAAAGAACTGAAGAAGTTATGGAACATGAAGGTGACAGTTGTGCCAGTTGTTGTTGGAGCACTGGAAACAATCCTCAAAAGCCTATCAAAAAGGCTGATGGAGTTGGAAATCCAAGGAAGAATTGAGACCATCCAGACAACAGCTAGAATACTGAGGAGGGTGCTGGAGTATTGAGGAGACTTGATGTCACTGAATCTCCAGTGTAAACCATCAACGAAAACTCAATGTGTGTAATAAAACAATCCAGCTAGAATACTGAGGAGAGTGCTGAAGTATTGAAGTGACTAATTGTCACTTGATCTCCGATGAAAGCAACTGTCATTTCATGAGATTGAGGCAAATAAACACTAAAATATTACAATCATGTTGGTCTGGTTAGCCACTCAATAGAAACCATCACGTGAACAACATTTTTGACAGCATGTTGGGGCTGATCAATTAAAAAATTAGAAAAAGGAGTGATCAATGAATAAGTTACATCTCTCACCTTTTGTTGGGCAGTGATCACTTGAAATGTCTGAATTTTCAAAAAACAAGCGTGAATGCTACGGAACACAAACTAAGGGACCAATTTAGCAAAAACTTACATTGCAAATTGAACCCCTCTAAAAACCTATTTGGGGGGGGGAATTTTCAAAAAATGTTTTTTCTAGACATAATAAGGAGTAATACTTTTCCTTTTCAGCCCTCTAGCTTGGTGCAGCCTGTATGTGCAATACATACATACATAACTAGCCAGCCAGACCATCTGACCAGACTGAAGAAACCTTTGTTGACAGTTTTGGTGACAGTTTTGATTGACGGTTTCTAATTACACTTTTTTGTCTGTTCATCAAATATTGATTATCTTCAAGCACATTATACAAAGTTACTTTCATCTTTAATATTTAAGAATTGTCTGAAGGGGAAGATATATGATCATAAATTTTGGATCTATAAAATGTAAATATGTCTTAAGAATTACAATATAAAACTTGGCAAATATTCAGTAATTATTTGGTATTGTGTGGAGTTTAGTTGATGTGTACGAACAGAAACAGACTTGATTTTTAGTGATCTTTTTACAAGACCAGACTTTTATGAATATTATTCAGACTCTTTTTATATGCTTATCCAGGAGTTGTTCATGACTGAAAATTAAGATGAAACATTTTGTTTTTCAATAATTTGATTTATTTTATACTAATTTGATTTACTTTACACTAATTTGATTTATTGTGCCCCCCTCCCCCAATATAAGTTATGAATACACAGAAAATATGTCTGGTGTTTTTCACACACATACAAGCTGCTTGTATCAGTCTTTCACCAAAATCTACAAAGTTTAATCTTTTCCAATCACATCTGATTTTTACTTTAAGCTGGTGTTTAAAGTAAGCAATCAGAACATCATGCAAAAAAAATATACACACACAGGAATGTGTTCGAGTAAGAATCCAAAGCATATACACACTCCTGTGTAGACCAGTATGCAAAACACGTGCAAACATCCTTGAACAGATACATTAACATCATCAAATGCACACGTGCAGATATACTGAATTATTTCTAGACGACTTGCTGTGGGGTAACAGTTTGCAAGCTAGTCTTGTAATCTCCCTGAGTAGTGAGTTCAATCCTCTCTGAATGACCTATACTTGTGGCCTGGTGCCAAAACTAAGCTTTGTAAATGACTATTTATAACGCCTCATCGTAAGGCAGTGGTTAGCTAGCTCGTTCGATCCTCACTGAGTGCCCCACACTTATGGCCATGTACCAGATTAAGCTATGCTTAGTAAATACCTTTGCCTGACCAAGCTAAGCTTACTATTTTAGGTCACCTACTTTAGTGCGATGGATAGTTTTTCTCACTAGTGTGGTGAATTTGATCCTCACTGGGTGCTCTACTACATTGGCCTTGTGCCATACTAATCTGAGCTTGGAAAATAACTATACGTGGCATGTCCGGAAAATATCCAGCCATTTAATATTAACGAAAAAATAGCCTACCTAGGGTAATGGTGCCTTAGTCCTCTTAATTTGTTACCAGCTTTTAAACAAATCATAAATAGCAAAACAAAATTATAGGAAGACACATCATCGGATAAAATTATTTTACTTTTTAAAAGTCTGGATAGAGGTTGATCGAGATTATATTGTGGACATATAAGGAATGAAAGTTTTTAGAGGGCTTTAAAGTTCGAATTTTCAAAAAACAAGCATGAATGCTGCCGGATACAAACTAAGGGACAAATTTAGCATGAACTTACATTGCAAATTGAACCCTCCACTAAAAACCTATCTAGGGGGAATTTTCAACAAAAAAATGATGATGATGATATTGAAAAAAAAAAATTAAAAATTGCATTTATAGAAAACGCCCTTTCTCAGGAACCTCAATACTTAAGTCCCCACTGGGACAAAAGCACTTGAAAACATGTGCAATGAATTGCAGTAAAAACATAAGGCCTATTAAAGAAGAGTAAGAAAAAAGTGCAACTTGTCAATAAAGGATTTACAATTACAACGGTGTGGTCTGTATGTGAAACATATACATAATCTAGCATTCTAAGGGATATTATGAATCACTGCCATCCATAAATGCTTGTTTTTATCGTAAATTAAACAGTGATGGTGGTAAAATTAATTTACCTTGATGAAAATCCTGCCAGTAAGGTTTGAATTTTTTTAAAAATGAATCTTGTTAATAATTGGAAAACGTCTTTTGGCAGCATGCCATGTTGGGGGTGATCAGTTAAAAAATTGGAATGGGGTGATTAATGAAAAGTTACTTAATTTGCCTTTTATTGGGCTCATTGATCACTAAAAAAGACTATATTCTCAAAAACAAGCATGAATGCTGCCAGACACAAACTAAGGGATCAATTTAGGATAAACTTACATTGCAAATTGAACCCTCCACTTAGGGGTAAAAAAAACTTGTTTCCCTATTCATTGAGGGGAATGTGTGTGTGGAAAATTTCAAGTTACTACTATGAACAGTTAGGGCTGGGTGAAGCCCGGATACATAGATACATAGCTACATATAAATGTCAGAACACATGAATAACCCAAACTAAGCAACAGTGTTTAAACTGGTCTGTTATAGGTAGAGGTGATTAAAAACCCAGCAACTGTGTTTAAACTGGTCTGTTGTGGGTAGTG
>VCCN01006353.1:4020405-4032478 GCA_006491835.1 Architeuthis dux | reverse complement strand
ACATAGGTTTCTTCAGTTTTCAAGTTGGTCTGGCTGGTTGGCGATGTATGTATCAGGCGTACAGACCGCATCAATAGAGCTAGAGGGTTGAGAATTTAAACATTTACTCCTTATTATATCTTTGTTTTTGTTTTTTCCAAATTCCAACCATAATACTTTTTTAGGTTCAGTTTGCAATGTAAGTTCATGCTAAATTGATCCCTAGTTTGAGTTCCCTTGTTTTTTTTAAATTCAGCCTTTCTTTAGTGATCACTGCCCAACAAAACGGTTTCTATTGAGTGACTAAACAGACCTGTTTTCTTTTTTTTTATCTGCAAAACCTTTGGTGAGGCTGGGCCCTGGGCCCTGCCTGTTACAGCCCTGCCCCTTCTTCCCCACTCTCTCGACTTCCCTTTTTGGCCTTTTCCTTCTTTTTTATTGATTTCTAAACCTTATCTCTCCTCCACCTACTTTCTCTTTTCAATCTCTTCCTTTTTACTCTCCCTTCTTTTCTACCACACATTCTTCAGCCCCTTACTCTCCCTTCTCCTGCTCCTTCTCTTTTCCTCTTTCATCCTTCTCAATATTTACCCTCTTGCACCCCTCTTGCACCCCTTGAAGGTCCCTCTGCTCCCAAAGTTAATTAGACAAGGACTCGAGTGTTAATGATGAAGACCAATTACCCTCATTCCTAACTAAGAGTACCCATCATGCTTCATTCTAAACTAGCAGTGAGTCTATGGGTTGGTTAGATGTTGGTCACTCACTTCGGCCCCCATGATGGTAGAAGTGGTCGCGAACCACTCGAATTGCCTGAGCGAAATTCCACATCAATTTTAAAATCAGGACCGTCTAATTGCAGTGATTACTATTTACAGACTGTTGTTCTTTTCCACATTCTAATTCCGCTTATTCTGCTTGACCCGGTAAAAGAACAAATAATGGTCAAATGCTCTACAGAGAATGAAAAACATGTTTTCTGTTTGTTTGGATCCTTGTTTTTACACCCCCAGTGATGGAAATGGGTTTTGGGAACTAGGTATTCAGTAATGTCTTCATTAGTAGACATTGAACATACAAAAAAACTGGTAATTGAGAAATAGGTATACACAATTCCTTCATGTACCTCCCCATTTTCAACCCTGCCTAGTACTCTGCTCTCTTTTACCAAAGTATTTTGGTAATCAGGTATCAGGTAATCAGGTAATCAGAAATTTATCATGTTTATTTGTATACCTAATGATCAGAGCTGGATTAACCATTATGCAGAGATCTTTTTTATTTTTATTTCTCAGCATTTATCGACCCCCCTTTCGACCCCCAGCCATTATTGACCCCTTTTGATAGTCCTATCAACCCCAGGGATCAATATCGACAACTTTGGTAACCTCTGACTTAGAGAGAAGTATTTTTTCACAGAGAAAATATACAGTAAACCTCCAATAATTCAGCTAACTGTTATCCAGTTCTTTCACAAATTCGGCATTGATTTCAAATTTCTCATTCAGGGCCGGGTTAGCAATTAAACAAAATAAGCATGTGCTTAGGGCATCATAAGAAAAGGTTGTTTAAATTTAAAATTGTATTTTTTCTCTTTCATATAGAGTCAATTCAAGTATCGAAATGATTCAACTGACCACACAAATACTATTCTAGGAAACTGGTCATTTTGCAAACACAAGTTTCATATGTAAAGATTCGGTTTAGTAAAGTTGTGTATTTTTGTAGGAAAATGTATTTTCTTATGTATTCTGATGTATTTTGAATGAATATGAACTTCATTTCTCCAGGATCTTTTTCATCTTTGAAAATTCTGACTGTTAAGAAATGGATGGGCCAAGGGGTGACACCATTTTTGGGCTGTGATTAGGGCATTAAGTGGCTTTATTCTAGCCCTGGTTGCATTAGATCTGTTCACCTGTTAATATGCTCTTGTAAACACAGGCAAGTGATTCCTGCTTGTTTTCCTGTATTTATTAATATCATTTGCTCTTAATTAACTCCAGTGAATAAAGGAAGTGTATCCCATGATGTGAAGCAAAACACTGCACATTATCAATTAAAGATAAGGTTTATCTGTGTCTATACAATAAATTACTTCATTAAAATTTCACTTGCTTTTAATTTAATTTTTCTGTTCCCATGTTATCTAACTTTAATTATTAAAATTTTGTTAGTTAAGCAATGGGAGTGCCAGGGAGGGGGCACAATTTTTGGGCTGTGCTTAGGGAATCAAGTGGCTTTAATCTGACCATGCCAGTCATACAAACAACCATGCCATTTGGGGTGTTGAATTTTAAGCCATGAATAAGAAAACATGTATAAAATCTAACTTTGGTTAATGAAGTACCAAACTATCCATTTTTGGGGACATTACTGAAACTTGCAACATAACTGTCACAAGGTGAATTATCAGATGATTTACAGACTTACAGTACATAAATTTGAGTCAAAAGACACAAGACACTTTTTGCCTTCACATTGTGTAAATTATGGTCACTTATAAAATGATTTATGTGCTTGTAGGTCAGAGGTTTGGTGTAAGACACTAAATAATTTTTCTTTATTTTCATATTAAATAAACTGCACCTGAAGAGTAGAAAGTTAGATGTATTCAATGCTAGATTGAATGAATAGTAAAATATTTATGAATCAATTGAGATTTTGCTTTTGGTCAAGTTTCACTTTCACTTTCACTTTTAAATCATGTTAAAAGCCCTGTCAGTATCAACATAGTCTACATTAAAATAAGTTTCTAAAGTTTTCAAGTTGGTCTGGCTGGCTGGCTATGTATCTATCATATGTACAGGCCGCACCAATGGAGCTAGTGGGCTGAAAATTTAAACATTTCCTCCTTATTATGTCAAGAAAAAAGTTTTTAGTGTGTGTGTGTGGGGGGGGGGTTCAATTCACAATGTAAGTTCATGCTAAACTAGTCTCTTAGTTTGTGTCCAGCAGTGTTCACACTTGTTATTTTTTTAAATTTCAGACTTTTTTAGTGATTACTGCCCAACAAAAGATGAGTAAAGTAACTTATTCATTGATCACCCCTCTTCCCAAAGACATTGGTCACTTGACAGTTTCTATTGAGTATATTTTTCTAATTACTGTGTCATCAAATTTATTAATCAATGCTACCCACAACACTGGTTTATTGTTGGGTTTAGATTATTCATGTATTCTGACATTTATATGTATCTATCTATGTATCCAGACTTTGCTCACCCCTAACCATTCATAGTAGAACTTGAGATTTTGCACACAGACTCTGCTCAATGAGTAGGGAATACATTGTTTTTGTTTATAAATTCCCTCCCAAAATAGGGTGGTTCAATTTACAATGTAAGTTTATGCCAAATTGAATCCTTAGTTTGTGCCACCTATATATGCTTCTTTTTACCTTGTAAATTAGCAGTGGTGGTGGCCAGTGATTATTAAATAGTCCCAATTTTCAAAAAACAAGTGAGAATGTTGCTAGATACAAACTAAGGGTTCAATTTGGGATAAACTTACATTATAAATTGAACCCCCCCCCCCTCTAAAAATCTATTTTGAGGGGAATTTTTAAAAAAAAGAAAATTTTCACTACAAAATTTCAAGTTTCTACTATGAACTGTTAGGGCTGGATGAAGACCAGATACATAGATAGATACATAGATATGTATAGATATCAGAACACACGAATATCCTAAACCCAGCAACAGTATTTAAACCAGTGTTGTGGGTAGCAGGGATTAATATGAATGGCTGGATCCGTATGCTTCAAGGTCAGTGTTAGGAACATTATTCATGTAGTATGCTTCTAGTATACCAGTGTATTTCTTGCTGCAAATAAAAATTCATGAATCTACTTAAATATGAGGAGAATCTACTTGAAAAACATATTTGACACCAAAACCTTGGATAACGGCATTGAGAATCTAAAATTATGAAAGAAACAGACTTGTTTGCCACTAGGTGACTATATTTAGCATCTTAATTATAGTCCATTACGTTTATTCTTCTCTCTGTAATTTCCTTAGTGTTACAATCACAACTAAATAATTTCATTGATTATTTTTTCTTGAAGCTGGTTTGATTCACATTCAAAATTGAAAGGGAAATGATAACTGGGGTTTGTTTTTTAAAATTAGAATACATTTATTAAATGAATTAATGAGACTGGCATCCTGAGATTTATTGTTTTGATTGCTACATTTTAGATGGTAGGCTCTTCAGTCTTCCTCAGATCTATGTTGATAATCTTCAGTTGTTATTTTCTTTTATCATCTCCAATTTCCTATTGATCAAATAACTAAATGGCTAGTAGGAAATGGAATCTGAATAGAAAATTGAATACAATATGTCCAGTGGCATATCTAGTGTATGGCAGGTGTGGCAGGAGCCCTGGGCACCAGTTGAAGAGGGCACCACTGAACAGCTTCTATTAAAGTCAGACAAGCAATCCTCAGATAGGGGAAAAATAATTTTCTCCAGATATATGATGACTGGATACAGAAGTGATTTTCATTAAAGAATAAGTGAGAAAAATTCAAATAGTTCTTCGGACGATTGAACTCCTTCTTGTTGTTTGTGTCAACAACACAAACAACAAGGAGGAGTTCAATTGTCCAAAGAACTATTTGAATGTTAATGACCCTTCTCAAAACTATAGAACAACACAAACAACAAGAAGGAGTTCAATCGTCTGAAGAACTATTTGAATGTTAATGACCTTTCTCAAAACAATAGAAAACAAAAAGAAAGTGAGAAAAACTACTTTGCAGTGTATGTGAATTGCAACAATCATGCATTCAACTTGACTGATTTAGCATAAACTTACATTGCACATTTGAACCCCCCTCTACAAACCTATTTAGGAGGGTAATATTCCAAAATCAAAAAAAACGTTTTCCCTACTCATTGATGGATTGAACGGTTAGGGCTGGGCAAAGTCCGGATACATAGATAGATACATAGATACATATAAATGTCAGAACACATGAATAACATAAACCCAGCAATAAACCAGTGCTGTGGGTAGCAGTGATTTTCTGACATTTTTGGAGGGAATCATAGTTCGGATCAAATTTCTTTGTTCATGTGTGAACAAATACAACAGGTTTTAAACAAATTAATGGTGGATTATAAAAATAGGCGGCAGCAGGGTGGACGAGTGGGTAATGGCACGGGGAATGGACAAGTTTGTTGCATACGTATTATTAGTCACTATATATATATATATCTTTATGTAGTATAATGTAGTATGTCGGTTGTACTTCTTCTTCACGCCAATAGAGAAAGAGATGAGAAAGAGGGAAAGAGAGGATGACGATGATGACGACGTTTCCTTCCGCGACAAAATTCATTTTCTTCAATTGGAAATCTGTGGTTTTATTTCTGTCGATATAAGACTCTTCTGGGCCGGTTTGCGGGTAGCTTCACGATACCGAATTCTGTTTCATTTAGTTTTCTAAATGAGTTGCTCACTTTTCTGAGTTACTACTAAGAAGATCAAGGGTTCCTCGCTCTTCCACCTGTCCGGGTGGAAGAAGCCAACTTTGTCTCTGACCTGTCGCTCCAGATTCAAATCTAAAACCGCTCTACAGCTGCTAACCGGCTCTCCATTGCCCCTGACGGGCAGGGGTCTTCTTTGTGCGACCTGTCACTAACGGCTTCAGATCTCAACTCACTTTTATTTTCAAATCTCGGCCCCTTTTAACAGTTTCCGGTAATACGATCTCTGTCCAGTTTGTCATGTATACAGTTTAACACAGCTCCCTCCCATTTTCAAATGTGGCCCCTTTTAATGGCTACCGGTAACACGATCTGGGTGTATTTCGTTACATATATATATATAATAATTATAATGATATTTATTAGTTGAGAACCTATATTTGCCTGGCACTGGTGTGAGCAACCACCAGTGTGAGCGACTGCTAAACGAGTGGCCTAAATCATAAAAGTGAATAAAGAAACAAACTCTGTGCAGTGATTGAACCCACATCCACCCTGGAAGCAACCTTATATGCAGGTTCTGCTCTACCGACTGAGATCTTCATTAGCTCAGTGACTAATAATATGTATGCAACAAACTTGTGCATAGGTATTTTTTTACCTTTATTTTCCTGAGAATGTTCAATACCATCAGTAGAGTGGTAATAACATATATAAATTTGTATTTGTTCATTACAAATTGTACACTTTGTTTCACTTCAAGATTTTCAAATGAACAGTTATAATGTGTTGTGACTAAGCATAGCAAGTGGATGATATGGAGACCCAAAAGACAATTAGAATAATAAATAACAAACACACTAGATGAAGATAAGGTCAAGCTAAGGGAAATAAAACGACCAAGGGTAATAAATCAGAATGACAAACATAGAGCCTAAACTAGCAGCTAAGACATGCCCACTTAATCCGACAAATAATCCCCCCAGGGCGGACGCCGGTTCAATCCCCACACAGAGTTTGTTTATTCACATTTACGATTTAGGCCGCTCATTTAGCATTCGCTCACATCGGTGCCAGGCAAATATAGGTTCTCAACCAATAAATGTCATTATAATTATCATATTCTGTCTGATATAAAATTATCCATCATTTGATTTCATATATATATGTGTGTGTGTATCTGTCTACATGTGTATATATACATACACACACATATATATATGTGTGTGTGTCTCTGTGTATGTGTAATATAAATATTTTGGACATGAAAAATCTGTTGAATGAGGAAAAAAAATCTATGTTGTCTTTTTCAACAAATCTTAATTAGCACAATTCTTCCATATTTTTTAATGTTTTATACTTGAGGGTAAAGACTTCAATTCTCATCTCAGAAAAACATTCCTCTCTTGATTCTTTCATATATTCTACATCCCAATATTAGTTTCCAATTCAGATTCTATATTTTTATGTTTACCAAATGCATTTATTTATATACAATCTTTGTAGATTATATTTCTTCTGTGTTCCTTCTATTCATTTCTATAAAAAGTCAGGTTTTTGGTTTCAAAGAGGCCCTTAAATAAAAACTTTAATCATGTAAATATTTAGACAATCACAAATCATGATTTATGCTTTAAGATGTTCAGGGATTGAAAATACTTAAAGTAAAAGATTCACCCATTTTTTTCCAATGTTATGATGGTTGTTTATGATAAAAGCAGTCGATCGCAGTTTGAATAAAAATACATTGAGTAGAAAGAAAAGGGTTTTCTTGTTTTTAAATTGGAGAAGGGAAAAGTTAAGGGGAGATAAGAAAGTAAGAAGTTCTGAATAAGAAAGACAAAGGAAGGAATGAATAAATTGAAGAAAGAAGAAGGAAAAACAACCAATGAATGAATTAATGAAAGAATATAGAACAAAGAAAAAACGAAGAAAGAGAATGAATTAGTGAATTACAAAAGTTAGAACAAAAAAAGAAAGAAAAAGTAATAAATTGAAAAATGAATTCATAAATAAATGAATGAAAGAAAGTAGAACAAGAGAAAGAAGGGGTAAATAAACAAACGGATGCAAAAAAGAAAGAAAGGAAGAAAAACTAGCATTCCAAGGAAAATTATGAATCACCACCACCCATATATGCTGTGTTGGGAGTGATCGATTAAAATTTGGAAAAAGGGATGTTCAATGAATAAGTTACTTCTCTCGTCTTTTGTTAGGCACTAAAAAAGGTCTGAATTTTCAAAAAATAAGCGGGCACAAAATAGCGACCAATTTAGCATAAACTTACATTGAAAATAAAAACCCCATCTAAAAACCTATTTTGGGAGAGAATTTTCAAAGAACAAAAAAAACATTGTGATTAAGTGATTAATAAACCCAGCAATAAACCAGTGTTGTGGGTAGCGGTGATTAACTAAACCTAGCAATAAACCAGTGTTGTGGGTAGCGGTGGTTAACTAAACCCAGAAATAAACCAGTGTTTTGGGTAGCAGTGATTAAATAAACCCAGCAATAAACCAGTGTTGTGGGTAGCGGTGGTTAACTAAACCCAGCAATAAACCAGTGTTGTGGGTAGTGGTGATTAACTAACCCCAGCAATAAACCAGTGTTGTGGGTAGTGGTGGGCAAAATTTCAAGTTCTACTATGAATGGTTAGAACTGGGCAAAGTCTGGATATATAGATACATAGATAGATACATAGAAACATATAAATGTGAGAACACATGAATAACCTAAACCCAGCAATACATCAGTGTTGTGGGTAGTGGTGATTAATGACTGAAAGAAAAAATTGAATGAATGAAAGTATAAGAAAGAGAGGAAGTAACGGTTTTAAAGTGAAAAAGAAAGAAAAAACATGTATTAAAAATGTAAGGGGAGAAAGAATTGTGAATGAAACAAAACAGTAGAAAATATGAAAAATAAAGAAAGATAATGGAGAGAAGAAGCTGGAAAGAAGGAGAGAATGAAGAAATATTGAATCCTGGAAGAGCAAGTATGAATGATAGAAAAATAAAAAATGAAATGACTAAATAAGAATGAAAGAATAAAAATATGAAGAATGAAAGAAAAAGAATAAAAATGAAGTAAAAAGAATGGAAGAAGAAGAATTAAAAGGAATGAAAGAAAAGGAATGAAAATGACAAAAAATCAATTGAAAAGAAGGAAATAAAAGAAATAAAAAATGAATAAAAAAGAATGAATAAAAGAGAATGAAAGAAAAAAGTATTGAAGAAAACGAATGAAAGAAAGAGAAAGAATTAAAAAGAATAAAAGAATAAAAAGAAAAAAGAATAAAGAAAAAATTAAAAGATAAAAATGAAAATGAATGAAAATAATGAAAGAAAAAGAATGAAAAAAATAAATGAAAATGAATGAAAAAATGAAAGAATGAAAATGATAGCAATAAAAAAGTGAAATTAGAAAATAAAAAAGTTGATTAATCACAGATAAAGTCACTCTGAATTAGCTAATAAACTGTTTATATCGAATGTCTATGATATATGTCTTGTTTTCCAAGTAAATACGATAACACAGAAACATTTTTCATGAAAGATATAAAGAAGAAAAATCAATATGCATTTCAAAGTATGGAGACCGTAAATATTTGCAGATTTTTTTCTAAAGCCTTGCTAAGTTTGGCCCCAAAACATGTTTGTACAATATCAAACAGGAATGAAACTTGTGATTCACAGCTTGAAAGATCAGCACATTCATCATGCTTTATATGTAAACAGTAAACAGGTCTTCAGGCTTTAGGTTCTGCATGATAAAGATGCCTGCTTCAGTGGTGTTCCTTGTTGGAGACTGTGGTAGCAAGTATCATCTGCTTTCTCATATGTTAGGTTTGGATAACAGACATCAATATTTAGGAGAGATGACCTATTGAATAAAAATGCTGGTGAAAACTCACCTGGTTCCCAAGAAGTCATGAGTTCAATCCCTGGGTCAGGTATACAACCATTTTCACTGTTTCAACAAGAGAAAAAAGTACCAAGTGAATTCTAGAGATTGAATACACCTGAGGAAGGCCAAAGAATTCATTGGATGAAATATTGTGTTAATAACAAAAAAGATAAAATCAATATTCTAAATATTATATGGAATTAGACACATGACCAAAATCTTTCGGTAGCATGCCATGATGGGTGTGATCAATTAAAAAATTGGATAATCGGGTGATCAATCAATAGGTTACTTTTCTTTCTTGTGTTGGGCACTGATCACTAAAAACATCCAAATTTTAAAAAAAACAAGCATTGTGCCGGACACAAACTAAGGGGTCAATTTAGTATAAATTTATATTGCAAATTGTACCACCCACTAAAAACCTATTATGGGGAGGAATTTTCAAAAATCTTTTGGCGAAATTTTAAAATGTGTGTGGAAATTGGGCTAAAATTTCCGAATGCAAATTCTACTAGTTCACTGGTTTGTGATTGTAAACAAGTTTTCAAACCCGATTATCTCCAGTTTTATATTGTCAACAAAAATAACTTTTAGTTGATAATTTTCTGAAATCTCTCGTTTATTAATATCACAAAGAGTATTACGATAAAATCAATAGATTTCAAGTTACAGTCTTTTTCATTGACACACTCTCTTAACTCAGATTTCATCCGTTATATCTGATATCCAGTTATGGGGAGGAATTGTCAAAAAACAAAGTAGTGTTTTTTCAAGACATAATAAGGAGTAAAGGTTTAAATTTTCATCCCTGTAGCTCCATTAGTGTGGCCTGTATGTGTGATACATATATAGATGGCCAGCCAGCCAGACTAACTTAAAAACTGAAGAAACCTATGTTGACAGTTTTGTTGACGGTTTGTAGTACATTTTACAATTTCATTTTTTTACCTCACCTCATATTCTACAGCGGATTAATAAGAAATTCTTTTTCATGAGAACAGAAATAGCTGAAAATGGCAGCTGCAAAGGTAAATCCAGCAAACTGCTTAAACAAAGGCCATTATTATCATCATCATCATCATCATCATAATATAGTATCGGGCTCTGTTCATCAAAGGATCCCTCCCCCACCACACTTTCAGGATCAATTCTTCTCTCTCTCTCTCTCCTCCTACTCCTCGGACTCAAATGAAGCCAGGATGGTATTTGTGTACCTCCCACTCGGCAATTTCATTGTTCAAATTCTTCTGTTCATTTGTTTGCTACCTTTCATTCCTAGCTTGGTTCAGTTACCATGGAAACCGGCATGCTTGAGTGGTCATCTGTCCAGCTAACTCCAGCCCCTTTTTCTCATCAGCGATGGTAATGTCCATGCAGAATAAATTATCTCTGGATTAGTGGAAAGGTAATTTAGCAAGGGGGAGAAGGTCCCAGGGACACAGGAGCAGAGCGTGGTTGGGGCATTTGCAAATAGAATATTGATGGAATAGAATGAGAAGAGATCTGGCCAGGTGTAAAATGAAAATATCAGAATGAGAAAATATCAGAATGGATGACTGGAAAAGATCCACTGGTTAATATAGAAAAGAAGAGCATAATATTACTGGGAGATGGGGAAAAAACAACTTAGTAAATATATATGTAAGAGTGTGTATACATGTGTAAATATATATATATATATTTGTGGGAATCAATTTTAATGGTTCATTACAAGTGGTTCTGCTGGTTTCACATATAGACAAAATCAGAAACTAAAATACAAAAATAAAAATAATAAAATAAAAAATACAAAAATAAAAACATAAAACAATAAAAATAACAATACGAATAGTATCACAGCCAGACTCTGGATAAAGGGCCTAAGCTAGACAGAATATAAGATAAAAGTTTCTGACCCAGAGACCATGGGCCAGTCAATCCCCGGAATAACCACCACTTCAGAACCATAAAATAGATGACATGTTAAAAAAGGATTAATGAGCACATATACATAAATGAACAGACAAACGCAGATATAAAATAAATAAAAAAAGATAAAAGGAAAAAAGATTAAGGATCACATAAACACAAAAATGAATACAAACACGCCCATATAAAACATAGATATCGTTTGGACGGATCAACCCTACGGATCATAATCTACAAGGATATTGATGCATAAGTGTATCATACATCCAATATTATCTATATATAGATAAACATACATTCAAAATGGAGTACATCTCAAAAGATTTATTGAAATCAGCCCATTAGTATATTTTTGGTGAAATTTTAAAATGTGTGTGGAAATTGGGCTAAAATTTCCGAATGCAAATTCTACTAGTTCACTGGTTTGTGATTGTAAACAAGTTTTCAAACCCGATTATCTCCAGTTTTATGTTGTCAACAAAAATAACTTTTAGTTGATAATTTTCTGAAATCTCTCGTTTATTAATATCACAAAGAGTATTACGATAAAATCAATAGATTTCAAGTTACAGTCGTTTTCATTGACACACTCTCTTAACTCAGATTTCATCATATCCGATATCCAGTTTAACAGGGTCCGTTTTAACAAGGGTTCACTATATATATACAAGAAAGCCTGGTACTGCTCACCACACTAGCACACACTATTAGTAGTACAGCAAAAACTGTTCTGATACTACCTATTGCATGCTGAAGCTTTGTACGGCACACACCAACATTAAGAGGAAATTTAATAACGCATAAAATTAATTCAGTTATCCATAAAAAGATTGTTAATAAG
>VCCN01006353.1:3946781-3959551 GCA_006491835.1 Architeuthis dux | reverse complement strand
ACACACACCTGCACACACACACACACATATACATACTCACACACATACATACTCAGCTACTTAAATACTTAATCTGAAGAGAGAAAACCATTTGGACAACCATTTGTAATGTGAGAATCAAAAAGGTAAAATTATCCACCCGTTTCTTATTGCCAACAGAATCCTTCCAACATGAAACAGCAGATCTGATTTTGAAACCAGTTCTTGTGGAAAAACTTGCTAAAATCTTGTAAAACAAACAAAAGCATCATTCATGTAAACACAGCACTTGATGTGCAGATAATATTTCCGGCCTTTTGATAACAGAAATGTAGAAAACACAAGGGAAAATATTGATAAACACATTTACCCGTGCCGTCAAAAATGACAGCATATATACGAAATATATGGATAAACACATTGCATTTTATATAGGTGAATAATATAGATTTGTATTGCAGAGAGCTTGGCGAATAGCATTCTGTTTACCACAAATGGATTTTTATTATTTTTTGTTTTTATTTTTATTACTTTTTATTTATTTTTTATTTTTCTTTAAATTCAACATTTTTATTATGTCATCAGAACATAAAATTCTCTTTTGCTGCGTCAGTTGTGTCGCTTAGCGTGACAGAGTACAAACTCACATTGCTAATTATTATATGTCTGGATATTGGGGAAGTAATTTGATAATATGGTACATAATAAATATACATTCCTTCTCATAAATTAGTAACAAAATTCCATCCATTTGACCAGTCAAACAACTTGAGTGTATAATACGTACTGACCTTTCAGAATTTGTAGCAGCTAAATTTAACCTTTGTTCAACTTTTTACCCAGTTCATATGGACTAAAAATAAGATTTTATATAATTTACACACAAGAGAATGTATGTTCGGATGTAATGTATATAAATATTGTCAGAACGATATATCAGATGAGCACTTTCAACTGTATGTTCAGCCATTTTCGAGATCATGAAAACTTTATTGTTTGTACGGTTTAAATACTGTCAAAATTAACCAGCCAAACAACTTGAGCGTATAATGCGTACTGACCTTTCAGAATTTGAAACAGCTAAATATAACCTTTGTTCAACTTTTTAACGGATTCATATCGACTAAAAATAAGATTTTATATAATTTACATTACATTTTGAAATGCATCAGTTAGCGTGGACAATCGTATAACTTACTTTCAGCCATGCTGTCTCGAATAAGGCAATGGCTGAGAAAAAATGGGTAACATTTAGTTCTTGTGTATAAAACTCACCCCTAAGTTTTAAGTTTAAAAATCTGGAAAAAAAAGTGTGTATTACACACAAATATATACAGTATGTAATTTTGTAATTATATCTTCATTTTTTCAATCTTTATTAGTCAGTTATAGGGATTAAGTTTATAAGTGTGAATCAGCTTCTGCTAAACCATGAACTCTTCGAGGTAAAAAGCAGCTAGGCGTAAACTAGTCTCCCTCTGGCAATGAGGGTATGAGTTTGATTCTCACTGAAGGCTTACTCTTTATTTCCAATTGTGCTGTTGTGGCACGAATTAATAAGTTGTATAAAAACAACTAAAATTAGGATGAAGGTAAAAACTAGTCAAATTTAATAAAAGTAGTATCTTCATTTTGTGTTTTACCACCACATTTTGATGATATATTCTTTGGTGTTCCCAGTCTTTTCTGAAGTCATGAGATTAAGTATTTTCATTATTGCCCATGAATTTCAGATTATTATCTTCATCTTTATTGTTTTTAATGAAACATTTTGACTTATATATTCTTCAATCCTCTTGTTAATCACTGCTACCCACAACACTGGTTTATTGCTGGGTTTAGGTTATTTATATGTATCTCTGTATCTATTTATGTATCTGGATTTCGCACAGCCCTAACCGTTAATAGTAGAAACTTGAAATTTTGCACACACACTCCTCTCAATAAGTAGGGGAAATCGTTTTTGTTTTTTGAAAATCCCCCCCCCCCTTCTAAATAGGTTTTTAGTGGGGGGATCAATTTACAATCTAGGTTTACACCAAATTGATCCCATAGTTTGTCTCCAGCAGCATTCTCACTGTTTTTTTTCAAATTTGGACTTTTTAGTGATCACTGCCCACCGCCACTGTTTAATTTACAAGAAGTATATGTGGGTGGCATTGATTCATAATTTCCCTTGGAATGCTAGTATTGTTATAAGTTCTGAGACTAAGTACTTTTATCATTCCATATATTTTTGTCTTCATCTTTGTTGTTTTAAGACAATATTTTAGCTGATCTATACTTCAGACTTTTGGGGCCTAGAATACGCTGACTGCATGCCCTGCAGAGGGGTAAGGCCCGCCCAAACAGGCGCCACATGTGTACTGGCCACACCAATGGAGCTAAAGGGCTGAAGATTTAAACACTTACTCCTTATTATATCTAGAAAAAAAAGATTTTTTTAATCCCCTCAAAATAGGTTTTATGCGGAGCTCAATTTAATATGTAAATTTATGCTAAATGGTTCCCTTAGTTTGTGTCCAGCTGCATTCACGCTTGTTTTTGAAAATTCAGAAGATTTTACACACACACTCCCCTCAATGAGTAGGGAAATTTTTTTTTGTTTTTAAAACTTCACCTCCAAAATAGGACTTTAGTGGGGGGTTCAATATGCAATGTAAGTTTATGCTAAATTGGTCACTAGTTTGTGTTCTGTTGTTTTTTAAAAAATTCAGACCTTTTTTTTAGTGTTCACTGCTCAACAAAAGGCGAATGAAGTAACTTATTCATTGATCACCTCTTTTACCCCATTTTTTAATTGATCACCCATAACATGGCATAACCAGACCTGTTTAGAATGTAATTTAATAAGTAATTAAGAGTTAAAAAAATTCTCATCCAGAAAATCTTTGACCTACCTTTGCATTTTCTATAATTCAAGACAGAAAAGACTTTGCCGAAGATATTTTTCGGAATATCCACCAAATCTCTGAATAATCAATACAGTAATAAATATTAATGCATATTCAAAGAAATGGTGCTATTTAATGAGACAAGTTCAATTCCCAAGAGGAGTGAAAGAAGAACTTATAACAGCAATGTGTAACCTCTTCGTCATTCTCACCTCTATTCGGGGGGGGGGCAAAATCACAGCTATTTGACTTCTTTTCTTTTTGAAAAATTAACCAAAAAAAAAGTCATCAAAACTGAAGCGGAGTTGGTGCATATTTTATACCAACAGTTTTTAGAATTTTTATCCTTAAAAATATGATTGCTGGCAGTTAGGGCTGGTGAAGAAAATAAGAAAATCTGCACAGTCCTCCCAAGAGCATCACTAAGTGGTTGGAATAGGAAAGTGAGAGAACTACACAGTGCTTCCAATGGCATAGTATGGTGTTTAGAACAGAGAAATGAAAAGTGGGAGAACTGCACAGTGCTGCCAAAGGTATAGCATGGTGTTTAGAACAGAGAAATGAAAAGTGAGAGAACTGCACAGTACTATCAATGGCATAGTATGGTGTTTAGAACAGAGAAATGAAATGTGAGAGAACTGCACAGTACTACCAATGGCATAGTATGGTGTTTAGAAATGAAAAGTGAGAGAACTGCACACTGCTACCAAGGGTATAGCATTGTGGTTAGAACCGAGAAATAAAAAGTGAGAGAACTGCACAGTACTACCAATGGCATAGTGTGGTGGTTAGAACAGAGAAATGAAAAGTGAGAGAACTGCACAGTAATACCAATGGCGTAGTGTGGTGGTTAGAACAGAGAAATGAAAAGTGAGAGAACTGCACAGTGCTATCAATGGCGTAGTATGGTGTTTAGAACGGAGAAATGAAAAGTGAGAGAACTGCACAGTGCTACCAAGGGTATAGTATGGTGTTTAGAATAGCGAAATGAAAAGTGAGAGAACTGCACAGTGCTACATAGAGTATAGCATGGTGGTTAGAACCGAGAAATGAAAAGTGAGAGAACTACACAGTGCTTCCAAGGACATAGTGTGGTGGTTAGAACAGAGAAATGAAAAGTGAAAGAACTGCACAGTGCAGCCAAGCCCATAATTAGATACTAGTCCAATTTACATGTGAATGTCTAAAAAAAATAAGAAATATTTTCTGCATTAAAAAAACAAACTGATTTTTGTCAAGAATTGAACTCTAGACATTTTAATCTCCAATTTATTGATGTTCCCAACAAATGATGCTCTAGAGTTCAACTCCAACCTAATCTGTACACAGTCACCGGAGAGATAAAAAGAGGCTTATATTGAATTTTTCTTGAGCAAGTTCCTGAGGACAAAATAGAATTTTTTTTAAAAATCTGATAACCTCAACAGGAATTATGATAAATTGTACATTTGGGAAAGGCACACAAAGTGCACAGTGCTCACAAGGTTATTGACTTTTACGGAGCAGAAGCCGAAGCCTTGGGCAATTCTTTTCCTTTTACTCTGCCTTCTACTTAAAAACAAAAATTAGGTGCACTTATATGGCATTCAAATAAAAAAAACATGAAGCTGGAAGGGCTGCATTCGATAAAAAATCCCTGACAAATCTTGCCTTAAAAACAAAGATAGAAAGAGAATTTTAACTGTAATGGATTTTGTCAATAATGTTGCTAGTTTTTAATGAAAGCTGAAGGAGGAAAAAACATGAATTATATATATATATATATACACACACAGATAGATAGATATATTTATATATGCATTTATGTGAACATTTATGTACATTTATATGTATATATATATAGATAGACTGATAGATATATATTTATACGTTTTAGGTAGTGCAAAATTTTACAAATACTCTAATGTATTTTAAATGCTATTGGATTTTGAAGATTTTGGTCTGCTAGTCATTCAGATAAGAAGGGCCTGCCTACCTTGAAAATAATAAGCATTCGAAATGGTGGCATTTAGCAGATCTTCAGCAGCAACCACAGCTGGTTTAGGCAGATCAATAGGTAGATTCGTAAATATTTACGAGAAAATAATTATAATGATAATAGGTCTGGTTAGTAACTCAATAGAAACCATCATGTGACCAATGTATTTTGGCTGCATTCCATGTTGTGGGTGATCAATTAAAGAATTGGAAAAAAAGGTGATCAATGAATAAGTTACTTTTCTTGCTTTTGTTTGGGCAGTGTTCACTAAAAAGTCTGAATTTTCAAAAAACAAGCGTGAATACAGCTGGACACAAACTAAGGGATGAATTTAGCATAAACTAACATTGTAAATTGAACCCCCAACTAAAAACCTATTTAGTGGGTGGATTTTAAAAAACACAACATTCTTTTTAGACATAATAATGAGTAAATGTTGAAATTTTCAGTCCTCTAGCTCTAGTGTGCTGATACACATGATATATACATAGCCAGTCAGCCAGCCAGACCAACTTAAAAACTGAAGAAACCTTTGTTGACAGTTTTGGTTACAGTTTTGGTTGACAGTTTCTAATAATGTATTTGTATCTATATTTGTAAACACACACACACACATATATAGGAAAGTAAATACACATATCCAAATATGTATGTATGACCCTGATTGGAGTTGAACCCTCAATTTTTAGCTTGCATAGCCAATATATTCGAAAGTGGACAGGGCGTGTACTTTGAAAAGTAGCCTTTAAAATGTTGGCTATTATCTCGGCTCAAATAATGATGAATGGGCACAGTGGGAATAACCTTAACTACCTCAGGCCTACAAATACATATGTAAAGGGTAGGAAAAAAGAAGGGTACGAAAAGCCTAATCAAACATTAACCAATTTCAGGCTATAGATGAAACTAGCATTCCAAGGGAAATTATGAATCACCGCAACCCGTATATGCTGTGTTGAGGTTGATCTATTAAAAAGTTGGAAAAAGGGGTGATCAATGAATAAGTTATTTCTCTCACCTTTTGTTGGGCTGTGATCACTAAAAAAGGTCTGAATTTTCAAAAAATAGTGACCAATTTATCATAAACTTACATTGCATATTGAACACCCGCCAGCCCCCCACAAATTTCCCTACTCATTGAGGGGAGTGTGTGTGTAAAATTTCAAGTTTTTACTATGAAAGGTTAGGAGTGGGCGACGTCCGGATACATAGATACATATAAATGTCAGACCATATGAATAATCTAAACCCAGCGACAGTGTTTAAACCAGTCTGTTGGGGTAGCAGTAATTAAAACGTAATGTATCCTTACTGCACTGCTTTTATAGACATCAGTAGGCTCCTGGGCCAAATTGCCACCAGTTAAATAAGCTAAATTCTCAAGAAATTTAATAGTTTTATATTTTACTATGAAAACTTGTCAAAAACTCTAATAGATACAAAGTCTTCTAGATGCAGTAATATTATTTTAATTTTTATTAGATGAAGTTTTTTATTAGATGAAGCATCGTCAAACATTGTTACATTTTTACAAGTATTTCTTCCATTTTTAATCACTGCTACCCACAACACTGGTTTATTGCTGGGTTTAGGCTATTCATGTGTTCTGACATTTATATCTATCTATGTATCTATCTATGAAGCCAGACTTCGCCCAGCTCTAACCTTTCATAGTAGAAACTTGAAATTTTGCACACACTCTCCCTTCAAGGAGTAGGGAAAATGTTGTTTTTTTTGTTTAAATTACCCCTAAGTAGGTTTTTAGAGGGGGGTTTAATATGCTATGTAAGTTTATACTAAATTGATTACTAATTTGTGCCCGCTTGTTTTTTGAGAACTATGTATACAGTATTGTCTCCATTAGTGGATATTTAACATACAAAAAACCTGGAAATTGAGGAGTAGGTATATGGCGTACCCCTGTGCCCCCCCCCCCACAATTTTCATCCCTGGAGATAATAAAAAATAAGACAAATTACATAATTATTCTTTAAAAAAGATTTTTAAATATTTCCACGACTCCGAATAATCTTTACGGGTCCTCCAGGGGTCCCGACACTTACTTTGGGAAACCCAACCCTAGCCCAGGGACCCTAATAGCTTTTCAACAGTGTTGCCAACTCAAAAAATAGTTTGACTGCCAAAAAGTGCTAAAAAAGCCCTAAATTTTTTAAATTGCCAGAAATGGCCAAAACCCACTAAAACGATGCTACAAATGGTTAAAAACAGCCAAAAACGGCCAAAATGTTTTAGGCGAAAACGCGCTAATTCAGCATGTTTTGCACTGCCAAAACAAAAAACGCGCTAAATCTAGCGCGAAACATGTTAAATTGGCAACACTGCCCGGCACTGCTTCCCACACATCGCCAAGCAAAACCCAAAAAGAAAATATTCCTTTATTTTTTCTTCCTAAAAAACAAAGATGAAAAAATCTGTAGTTCTTTCGTTGCTGTTGGATAGAAAGTGTCTTTCGTTGCACCACATGGCACCTTTGTCACGCACCCTGTCAAAACAGACATGTTTTCCGAGAGAGGAACAGGAAAGAGTTATCACCTCGTGGCATGAAAGAATGTCTAGACGAGCACGGCTTCTCCTGATTCAAAGAGAACAATGAAAACATGCAACTACTGTCAAAATACAAACCAACATTCACTAAATCAACTTGATGGTAGGGTTAGGAGGAGGACTCAATTTTTAAACAGATAGAAACCGTCACATGACCAATGCCTTTTGGCAGCATGTCAAGTTGGGGGTGACCAATTAAAAAATTGGAAAAATGGGTGATCAATGAATAATTTACTTCTCTCACCTTTTGTCGGGCAGTGATCACTAAAATGTCATAACTTTCAATAAACATGTATGAATGTTGCCGGACAAAAACTAAGCGACGAATTTAGCATAAGTTTTCATTGCAAATTAAATCCCCAATTAGGAGGGAAAATATTGGAAAAAGGGGTGATCAATGAATAAGTTACATCTCTCTCCTTTTGTTAGGCAGTGATCACTAAAGAACTCTAAATTTTCAAACTCAAACTAAGAGATCAATTTAGAATTAACTTACATTGCAAATTGAACCTAATTATGGGAGGAATTTTTAAAAAACAAAAAATGTTTTTTCTAGATATCATCCTCATCATCAGCCGTTATAAGTCCACAGCTGGACAAAGGCCTTTCCCATCTCTTTCCATGACGACCTATCTAGTGCTAACCTCTGCCACGTCTTTCCGGTAAACATTTCTATCTCATCCCTCCATCTTGTGTATGGTCTTTGCCTACTGCATTTACTGTCCCTTGGGCACCAGTTGGTTAGTCTTTTCCCCCCATCTATTGTCATCTCTTCTTGCTACATGACCAGCCCATCTCCATTTTTGCTGCTTAATTATTAATATAATATATTTCACTCTAGTCCTCCCTCCGATCCCTGTTGACTCCCTTAGAGTTATCCCAAGCATTGTTCTTTCCATGGCTCTCTGTGCTATTCTAAGTTGGTTTTCAGCTTGAAAGCTCTATGGTTGCAGCTTGTATGCACGATACATATATACATACATAGCCAGTCAGCCAGCCAGACCAGCTTAAAAACTGAAGGAACCTATGTTGATAGTTTTGGGTGACAGTTTTGGTTGACGGTTTCTAACCCTAACAGCAGCCGTGTATCCCTCACTTGAACACTCCTCTTCCCTACATTCCTCGTTAACCGAACATCTCCAAATATTTCATTTCCCCGCCTGCCTTGTGACTGAGACTGAGTGTCTGTCTTTTCAGAATCATTTGTAAATGTCCTTCCGCTCGTTTAGAGGGTGGTCGGTTGTAATGGATGTCGAGGACTTTAGGAATGATGAGTTTTGCATGGAACCAGAAGGGTTAATTTGTCAAGGCCAATGTTGGTCGAAGTGGCACCGTAGTTGGTCTGTCCACTACCATTTCAGTTCTGGTAGCTTGGGCATCTATGGTTAATTTCCAGTACACCAAGGAATGGTCAGTGGCTGCCTCTTGAAATATGACCCTTGCTAAGCATCCATCTCCCACTGACCAGTGTGACAGGTCATTTGCTCCTGCTTTCTACAAAGATATCCATACTGGATCCTGCGCTGAATGTAAAGGTCATAAAAAGGTGATGGGTCCGCAGGAGATGTTGGGGAAAGGAGCATAGTCACTCTGCAGAGAAAATTCCCATGATCCTTTGCAGACCAACTTGATGAGTTTATGTAAGAGAGGAGATGGAAGGTGATGAAGAAGTGAAGGTTTCAGAAAATCCATGAGTTACTACATAAATCTGCCACAAAAAGGTGATTTATTTATCTCTCTGCATTAGGACTCATTTCTGGTCTTTTGGTGTGAAACTAAGCATCCATTTAAAAGGCAAGGCTTAATCAAGCAAAGTGGTCGAAAAAGATTTCCAGTCAGCCATTAATTGTTATAAATTGGTATTTCCGTGGAGACAACACATTCTTCAAGGGTAATTTGTCTTCTATTGTTGAATGACAACACAGCCTTAACACTGCATTGACTAAACTTGCATTAAATTTATAGGTAATGAAAATTTTTCCTTCCATAAAGGAGGTGATTTATGCAGCTTAAGAGAAGTTCAAGTTGGGGCAAGAAGTGGAGCCTACTGGATGTACATTTTTGAAATGTAAGGAACAGAATTCTGTCCTGTTAAGTGAGACTTTGTGTGTACATATTGCTGCGTATAGGCCTGATTGATAGTTTAGAAAGTTGCACCAGTGGTTGGTGTTCATGCCCAGATAAAACCAGGATTTCAAATGCTGATTTTAAAGATAGGCAAGCCCTTCTCAGTTGAAAGACTGGTGCAATAAAATCTTCCTATTCCTATTTATCTGACATTTGGCCTTGTGCCAGACAAAGATAAGCTTCATAAATATCTGTACAGATGTGTATATTACCTTACTTGCAAAGTATATAACACTCCAAATCAGAAAGGTGAAACAATTTATATAGATTAACAGGGACCATGGTGCGCAGTGCAAACAAGGCATTTGCCCCCCCAGCCTTTTCACCTAGGGTGAAGGGGCTGGAAAGTTGGAACCTTATAGTCATTCAAAAATAATGGTGCTGTATAGTCGCTCCATGTATTTTTAGATCATTGTCTTCATTTTTATTGTCTTATGCCAAATTTTGACCATTATATTCTATAGCCTCTCAGAATTTATATCTGAAATTCTGAGATGAAGCCTTTTCATGATTTCATATATATATATTTTATCTAATTTGTGATGGTTGGCATTTACATAATAAGTATCATAAATAATATAATAGAGAAAAAAACATAGGTTTATATAGGGATGATGGCCTAATTAAACTCAAGAATTACAATAGACAAAAAACAGACAAAATAAGAAAAGAACTAATTAAAATATTAAAATAATTAGGATTTAAAATGGATAAAAAACCTAACTTAAAGAAGAGAATATGTTTAGATGTTAACTTAAACTTATTCAACAATACATACAAACCTTATAGGAAAGAAAATGAAATAACACTATATATTAATGCTGATTCAAACCACTCACCTAATATAATTAAACAAATACCAAATTCAATAAGCAAAGAATTAATAGTCAACTCCACAAACAAAGAAATGTTTGATAACATAAAAGAACAATACCAGAACACTTTAAAAATCAGTAAGTTAAACTATAAACTAGAATTCAAACCTAATAATAGGAGGAAAAAAATCAATCACAAAAGAAATATCATATGGTTCAATCCACCTTTCAACCTGAATGTAAACACCAATATCGGAAAAACCTTCTTAAATTTAATTAACAAATATTTGCCACAAGACAACATACTACATAAAATATTTAATAAAAACATCATTAAATTAAGTTATTCTTTCAAAGAAAACTTGGAAAAAATATTAAAAAAACATAATAACAAGATAATTAAAAATAATAAAAATAAAAACAATGAATCCAACAGCACACAAAATTGCAATTGCAGAAACTCCAATAAATGCCCCGCAGAAGGAAAATGCAATCAGATGAATATAATTTATAGAGCTACAGTCAACACCAAGGAGAGCTCGAATGATACAAAATATTATATCGGAGCTTCTCAATCTAAATTTAAGATCAGATTTGGCAATCATAAAATGTCATTTAACAACGAAGACTATAAAAGATATGATTCTATCTAAATGCATATGGAAACTGAAAGATGGTAACTAAACACCAATTATCACATGGGATATTTAAAAACAACACTGGAGATGAATAGTGCTATGCAGAGGTGCTATCTGTGCTTAGAAGAAAAGCTTAATATAATTTGGTTCCCAAATGATCATCAAATTTTAAATTAAAAAAATGAATTAGTTGCAAAATGCTAACATAAAAGAAGATTTCTATTACAATATCTAAATATGAACACAAGTGACAATAACTTTAACAATTAAAGATTATTACCTAAATACGACTCACACGTTCTTAAAGTGACTATTAACACCATTGATAGAAAAATTTCATCATTATACGTGATAAGAACAACAACTACGTAGAGTCAAAGTGTGAAAATTCGAAAGAACGAAATGCCAAAAAAATTAACTTATATGTAAACTTATTTATTAAATTTCTCTCAACTGATGAATACAATAAAGTAAGAAACAAATTTGTATTCAGAATACATCTTATATTTTTATTGCAGTGCAATTTTCGTATATGTTTTGGATGATTTGTATGTAATTCTTGTTAACACCTTGTTCTTGCATTGAGTTGAAGACTGCCGTGTGTTCTACCGAGTCAAATGATTATGAGAAAGCATTTGAAACAGTAAAACACACAGCAGTCTTCAGCTCAATTTGAGAACAAGGTGTTAAAAAGAATTACATACAAATTATCCAAAACATATACGAAAATTGCACTACAATAATTAGACTACATAACATAAAGATACAAACAAGATAAAGATAGCAAAAGGAGTAAGACAAGGGAATACAATATCACCTAATCTATTTACATGAAAGCATCTTGAAAGCATCTTTCGGAAAACTGATTGGGAGGGAATGGGAATAAACATAGATGGAGAATACTTAAGCCACTTGAGATTCACAGATGACATTTCCATGATATTGGAAGCATCTGAAGAATTACAAAACATGTTAACAGACCTAAATAGGTAAAGTAAAAAAGTAGGCTTAAAGATGAACAGAACAAAGACCAAAGTAATGTTCAATGATAAAGTCTCCAAAACAGTCGTAAAGATAGAGAACCAAGAACCAAGAAGAGATTGATGAATACATCTACCTAGGACAGGTAATAAAGCTAGAGAAATAAAACAATGCATAACGATAGGTTGGAAAGCATTCGGTATGAATAGAGACATTTTGAAGAGCACTTTACCAATGTGCTTAAAGCGTAAAGTATACAACGGTTGCATAATACCAGCCATGACTTACAGATACAAAACATGAAAACCAACTTAGAATAGCACACAGAGCCATGGAAAGAGCAATGCTAGGGATAACTCTAAGAGATAGAAAAAGATCAACATGGATCTGAGGGAGAACTAGAGTTAAGGATAGTATGCAAATAATTAAGCAGCAAAAAGGGAGATGGGCTGGCCACCTAGCAAGAAGAGATGACAATAGATGGGGGGGACTAACCGATTGGTGCCCATGGGACAATAAACGCAGTATGAAAAGACCAGACAAGATGGAGGGACGAGATAGAAAGATGATGCTGCTGATGATGATGATGAAGAAGAAGACGAAGACAACGACGACGACGATGATGATGAAGACGACGACGATGACGGTGACGATGACGACATATATATTTATATGTATGTGAGTATTTGGGTTTGTATGTGTTTATGTATACATATATGTCCATTCATTTCTATATATATATTGATATCTATTTTTGTGTATATGTGTATGTGTCTGTATATATATATATATA
>VCCN01006353.1:3845940-3856112 GCA_006491835.1 Architeuthis dux | reverse complement strand
GCAGTAATCATCTTCAGTCAGAATAGAAGTAGGAGTGAAGTCTGTATACAGCATGTATACAGTGATCTCACAAAGAGTAGTGACAAGTTCATACATTCGCTGAACTTTTGAACTTTATATATGTATAAATCCAGATTTATATTATTTTTCCATTGATTTACAAATAATATATGCAATTAGATTAAATATCTTACAGGTCTGCGTAGTCATTAATAGAAACTGTCACATGACCAATGTCTTTTGGGCTGAAAAGAAAAGATTTGAGAAAGTGGCGATCAATGAATAAATTACTTCTCTTGCCTTTTGTTGGGTGAATGCTACCGGACACAAACTAAGGGACCAATTTAGCATACATTTACACTTACCTATTTTGGAGGGGAATTTTCAAAAAACAAAAAAACATTTTCATAGACATAATAAGGGGCAAATGTTTAAATTTTCAGCCCTGTAGCTCTATTTACTGTAGCAGGAATTCTAACAGTAAATGAGAAGGTCAAAGATTTGGGGGTGGATCCATGTACAGTTACTTTCTGCATCTTAGCTATATGTCCACATCTTATCTCCAAAAGTTTTCATAGAATTTCAATGACATTTTCTGGAAGCGTTGACCATGGGGTAAGGAAGAATTGGTTAAATTTTAAAATGTGGAAAATAGTAGTCAAAATTAATAGTAAAGTATTATGTTCATTTGAATATTTAAGCAGGATTATGAATATCAGAAGGTCATTTAACAGCGGAGGGAAGGGCAATTTAGAAAAACAGAGAAGCTATAACTTAGGATGACAAGGCATGATTCCAGCTAGGAAGCTAATATATATGCTAATATCATCATGACTTGTCTTCACAAACTAAGATTTAGGAGGGTTTGCCACGTGGACAGCAAGGCCTATGCTAAAGAGGCAGGCCTTTCCACAAGAGCTGAAGGGAAATGTCTGGCAGCCGGGGTAATCTCCCACCTTGTGGGGCTGCCTGTCTTCTTCTGCTCTTGCCCTGTGGTTTGCTTCAGCAAGGGGAGTTTCTTGTTACACCTTGTATCGCCATATCTCCCTGTCAGCTGACGATAGTTGATCAGAGGATGACCTGTCGATAGGACCCTGTTGGTACTTGAGTTAGAGGTATATTTACTAGCAATACCAGTGGTCAATGTTAAAGCCCAGGATTTCAACTACTAATTTTCAAGACAGGAAGCACTTACCATTTTATCTTCATCATAAACCATCTTTATTAATCACTGCTACCAACAACAGACTGTTGCTGGGTTTAGGTTATTCATGTGTTCAGACATTTACTACACCTGGGAAAAATTGTGGAATGTTCACCCAGCTTTTTTACTTTGCAGTGAATAAACAAATCACAGATATGGCATAAAACAATTTTTCTTTAATATCTTAACATTTTGGCTTCATGAAGAAAATACCTGAAGACAATTAGATTATGTATTCACTGCAAAGTAAAACAGCTGGGTGAACATCCTGAAAGTGTTCTTATTCTATAATCTTTGCTAGGGGTAGTATATGTATCTATGTATATATCCATGTATCTGGACTGCACCCAGCCCTAACTACTCTTGAAACTTGAAATTTTGCACACACACTCCCCTCAATAAGTAGGGAAAATCTTCTTTTCTTTTTAAAAAAGGTTTTTAGTGGGGGGGTTCAATTTACAATGGAAATTCATGCCAAATTGATCCCTTATTTTATGTCCTCATTCTCACTTGTTATATGAAAGTTTGGACTTGTTAGTGATCACTGCCCACCACCACTGTTTAATTTACAAAGTAAAAAGAAGCATATATGGGTGGTGGTGATTCATAATTTCCATTGGAATGCTGGTACTTTATCCATTATTTGTATTTCTGTGCCTGATATATTTGTTCTATTTGATTCTATTTATTAGAAACCATCAACCAAAACTGTCAACATAGGTTTCTTCAGTTTTTGAGTTGGTCTGGCTGGCTAGCCATGTATGTATGTATCACGCATACAGGCTGTACCAATGCAGCTAGGGGACTGAAGATTTAAACATTAAACATGAAACGTTATTTTTTTGTTTTTTTATACAATTCCCCGCATAATAGGATTTTAGTGGGGGTTCAGTTTGCAATGTAAGTTTATGCCAAGTTGGTCCCTTGTTTTTTGAAAATTCCGACATTTTTAGTGATCACTGCCCAACAAAAGGCGAGAGAAGTAACTTATTCATTGATCACCCCTTTTTCCAATTTTTTATTTGATCACCCCCAGCACAGTATGCTGCTAAATGTCATTGGTCACGTGACAGCTGGTGGTTGGTGTCAGAACATTTTGTGATATCATGTAGACAGACATTTTTGGTGATATTATGTGGTGTGGACATATAACTATACAATGCAGGGGGAGATAATTGTGCATGGATCCGCCCAAAAATGTTATTTCTATCCTACCCTATTCTCCATCCTCCCACAGAAATTTCATTGAAACCGGTGTGGACAATCATTAGCATATGCATAAATGTATGAAAAAAAGAAACGGAAAAATATCTCTCAATCAAAAAGAATTCCTGGATCCACCCCAAACTTGTAACCAACTCTTGTCTACCCCATTTCCCACCCTTCCACAAATTTTCAGTGTTTTAATGTTGGGTATATACTTTCATTATCATGTGTAATATCAGGTTTAGTCATGTTTTGTAATCCATACTTCAGCTGTCCAATGTGACACTTGTAAATTTAAGTGGGCTTTCATCACATAACTCAATACCCACTTGACCTTTGAACTGTAAACAAATGTATTTTTTACTATATTTTAAGGGGAAAGTGAGTAATATTTTTTTCAAAATCCAGCTAATTAATCATTAAATTAACTAATTTCCATCAAATCGTATATATTTATATTTTGGGAAGATTTTTCATCACAGAGTTTTTTCTCAACAAACATCAATCATGACATAATCAAAGTTAATTTTGTATGACATAAATTGACATTCAAAACACTCTAAAACCTGTTTTAAGTAAATTTTTTTATAATAACTTAATGTTAAAATATGAATATGTTGCCGCCCAAAGATGAGTACACCACTACGAAAAAATATTTTTGGCAACAGAATTTCAATACTGTAGAGTTTGGTCATAAATAATACCTGATAACATCCGTTTTGATTGTGTAATGTTCCATTAGAAATAATAAAACCCTGCTATGTTTGGTTTAGAAGACAATTAACTTTCTATTAAAAAGTGGTAGGGGGCATATTTATTTATGGCCGATACTGTATGCATATACATTTTTTTCCCTCTGCTGCAGTAATAATTTCTTCAACATTATCTAATACCACTACATCAGATTTTGATCTATAAAGCCACAGTATCCATTCATTTTATTCTGTCCTGCTGGTTTCTCTTTCAAAATTGATTCTAGCTCAGCCAATCATTTTTCCCTTTTCCTCCTTCCGACCAATTTATCTCATAAGTTTTGATTGCAAATGGCCGCAATCATTTTTTTAATCATCTTTCTCAAGTTACCCTCCATTTTTATCTTACTGATAAAATTTGACAGAAATAATTAAGTTGATTAGAGTTTAATCAAGCAAAGTTCCTGAACCCCAGAAACGGACCAGCTGTCAGGAAATCACCCCAGATACAATAGCCATTGTCGTGCTCAACTTGAAGTCTAAGATTATAATAGGCAGGAGTTGAGCCATTTATGAACTTTCATTATTCTGGTGATCCTAGAAATGAAACAAACAAATCTTGAGACCAAAATTATTTAATAAATAAACAGGTTCATTTCCTTAACTAACAGAGAATCTGACTTGGATATAGAAGAACAACAGGTCTGGTTAGTCACTGAATAGAAACCATCACATGACCAACATCTTTTGGCAGCATGCTGTGTTGGGGTGATCATTTTAAAAAATTGGATAAAGGGGTGATCAATGAATAAGTTACTTCACTCACCTTTTGTTGTTGGGTAGTGATCACTAAAAAGAGTTAAAATTTTCAAAAACCAAGCTCAAATGCTGCCTGACACAAACTAAGAGACTAATTTAATATAAACTTACATTGCAAATTAATCCTCCCACCTATTTAGGGGAAAATATAAAAAAACATTTTTTCTAAACATGAATGAATGAATGGCTTGGCTTGGGGGATGGTTTTTCAGCAACATTTGGACCATAGACGGTGGGGCCAATGTGTGGAGTAACCCTCCAGCCTGAGCAATGTTTAAGGTGAATTGCAACTTGCCCAGGGTCGACCCCACCCTTTAAACCACGGGTTGACATCCTCTGGACCACCAGAGTGACCGGATAGGAGCAGGGCCCATAGGTCGTAGGCTTGACAGGAGTATGTTTCTCCTGGCAGTTGCCCGAACTAGCTATGGGGGTCTAAACATAATAAGAAGTAAATGTTTAAATTTTCAGCCCTCTAGCTCCATTGATGCGTCCTGAACACATGATACATACATACATAACCAGCCAGCCAAACCGACTGAAAAACTGAAGAAACCTAAGTTGACAGTTTTGATGACACTTTTGGTTGACGGTTTCTAATTAAGTCATTAAGGATATTATAAAAATCGCTGATAAAATTAATGAAAAAAAATGAACGAAAGATTGAGTCTGGGGCCTTTTCTTTGTATGGATTTTGTTCATTAGGTCCCTAGCTGGGTGAACAAAAGATGACAGCCCCCCAAGGAAACTTGACCCTGCGCATTTACCTGGAATGTAATTGCGCTCTATTGACTGTGAATTTATTGCTTCATGAACCATTAATGCGTCTCTAGTAAACAAGGGTTTTTTGTAATTAATCAAAAACATTGAAGCTTTTCCAAGCAGGACAAGGATATTTATATCCTTAGCTACAGCCAAAAAGCTAAAAAAGAAAAAAAGCTATCATGAAAATTTGGCTTTGGTCGTATTGATCTCATTGTTATTCCTGGCTCTTTTCACAACTTCCTGTTTGTTTAATATGGGCCCTCAACGATGAAGACTTTAAATCATGGAAGTCAATATCGTCAAACTCCAGTGTTGACTTTGTTTTTCTACTGTAACAAGAACAACTTAGAACAAGAACAATCCTCAACAAATTTAGGGGAGTAAAAATTAATATTAATTTCCGTACCACAACTTGAAACCACAACCAACTGATTGGTAGGCTGGTCTCTTGGCAAGTCTTACATATCTGCAAAGTTTATACAAAATTTATACAGATATGCAAGGCTTATTTCATTCTAATAGATAAATACATTTATACTGAAAAAAATACATTTTTATAATTTCTTATTTATTATATATACAATACAAAAGTTGCAGTAATCATCTTCAGTCGGGATAGAAGTAGGAGAGGAGTTTGACCCTGCAGCAGCCAGGCTTGTTTTTGGTCTGATCCTTTTTTAATTGTTGCTGAGAGTTTACCCAAAATCCCAAAAGATCTATGATCAGTGGAAAGGGGTTTGGGAACTAGGTATACCATAAGGCTGGGTTTTGGGAACTAGGTATACGGTGAGGCTGGGTTTTGGGAACTAGGTACACAGTAAAGTCTCCATTAGTAGACAATGAACATATACAAAACCTGTAAATTGAGAAGTAGATATACACTATACCTCCATGTAGCGCCCCATATTTCCACCGCAGTCCATAATTGACTCCCAGAGTTTACTATTATAGGTAGAACACACACACATATATATATATATATATACTAGTTACCCAGCGATGAATAACTTCAAATATAAAAAAGCACCAACCTGAAAAAAATTCACACCTCCCCGATTCGCCCCCTCTATTTTGACCCCTAAAAGGGTGGAAAATGTTTCCCCTCACATAAGACCTCTAAAAGAGAAAGTTTTCCTCGCTTTTGACTGTTAGTGAGATTACCTATTTTTCTCTACCACACATATAAACATTATTTCTCTCTCTCACCACTAAGTTAATGTTGTTGATGCTGCTGATGAAACAGAGTTTATCATAACATTTACATTGTAAATAGAACCTCCCTCGTAAAATTTGGAAAAAGATATTTTTTTTTAAACTAAGAATTCCAGGAAGGTTGTTAGGGTCTAAAGAATTAAAAGCACAAAAATTACTGGCGAAAAAGAATGTTTTTCGACTTCGTTAACAGATGTAGATCTTTACCAAAATTATTCTTTATCAATTTGAAGAAGTTTTCAACCAAAAGTTTTCAAAATATCTCAGCAACTATTAATGATGGCTATGATTTTCTCTGGACTAAATTTTGCCTTCCCTGAGTGAACCGTTGAATCTGAAGATTTCTTGTTCATCTTTAAATAAATAATAAATCATAAGGATGTATGGATATACGTTTCAAAGAATATATTATAAAAATAAGTTGAGTAATCAGTAATTCATCTTGATTTAAGAGAAGCTATTCAAGATAGCACAAACAATCTCGGCAGAGACAACACAGAAATTTTATCTCATAATTTAAAGTAGACTATAAATCCTCTAATAAATATAAAAACCTGTGGGTGGAAAAAAAATATACACACATCAAATTAATATGTGCCTATACCAGGGTTTCTCAACATTTTTCTCCAGATCGCCCCCTTTTTGGTTATTTTTAAAAATCTATCGACCCCACTCCAGCACCACTTGCACCCCCTATGGGGAGATATTGATCCCGTTGAGAAAGACTCTACATTATCTAATGCCTTTAGCCCAATAGATACACACATCAAGCAACTTGAGACTGTAGATCTTCCAAAAGGAATATTGCTTTCCATTATGTAATGCCTATTGCCTATTTATTTTTAAAAAGAAATATCCATTTGAAGACTGGAGAAATGACGAAACTGATGTGTAATCTTTATATATATGTATGTTAAATCAGTAAGTAATGTATGTATATGTTAAATCAATAAACATGCCGAAGCAAGCTCACAGCAGTGGGAACAGAGAAGGCTCAGTTCTTAACAGGCGAACAGCCCTGTCACATGTGTTATCTTGTTCTTTTCTTAACACGCTTAAACATGGTTATGAATCAAACGCATTCTAATCTAATACAGCTAGAACAGAAAGACTAACAAAGTGAACAGAGGAACTAAACACAACAAGAACATTACATCACATTTTTAGCATTTTGAGTAATGTTGGATTTCAAACTTCAAAATCTGATCGTTCTTTCAGTGGATGGGGAAACTTAAAAGCTGAATAACTGGTGGGTCTGATCGTTATTTTACAGTTGTATTGTAAATAACTATACAGTTTAACTATAGTCAAAGTCACTAGGCATTAAACACAACAAGAACGTTACAAACTCGACTGTTACTTTCCGTCAGTTGTACTGAAGTGGCGCCTGGGAGCATGCAGTTAGTTCCTTTATTTTCTTCATAAAGTTCCACCAAAAAAACGCACCAAAAAACCTTAATGAAAGCACAAGAAAATTGCCATTAAAATCAGAAATAAGCCTCACAAGGGAAGTAACCGAATATTTTGTAGCCTCACTATACTATAGTTTTTGGAGCATATACAGTAACCTGGAAATGAAATCTGCCCAAATTTAGCAATTTCTTGACAAATCTAGCCACTTTTAGCCATTAAACCATTATTAGAAACCGTCAACCAAAACTGTTACCAAAACTGTCACCAAAACTGTCACCAAAACTGTCAACATAGGTTTCTTCAGTTTTCAGGTGGGTCTGGCTGACTAACTTATTCATTGATCACTCCCAACACGGCATGCTGCCAAAATACATTGGTCACATGACAGTTTCTTTGGGTGACTAAGCAGACCTGTTTGTTTTACAAACCAATAAATTTGCATTGTCTTTTCGTTCTCACTGATTAATTATCAGAAAGATTGAGATCATCTGTGATCGTGGTTGATATGAGGATTATCATTTCCTTAATCTTAGCCCTCAGGATTGTGACCAAGGCTTATCTCTCTTTCCGACAGGGAAAGACAGAAGGCTTAAAGAAATAGGAGAATATAAGGTTGGGAGTATACACATACACATGCACACATATACATGCACACACAAATACATGGGAATATATATGAATGTTTGTGTAAGTGTATGTGGGTGGGTGCACACACACTCCCCACACACACACACAAGTACAAGCACACAGACACACACAATATATTATAGTCCAAACATTGGTAGATAACAATGAATAAAGATTAGGGTGAATTTCTATAATTACAAATTGTTTCTATATCACTTTTTACTAAATTTGACTAGTTTTTTACCTTCATACTAATTTTACTACTAAAATTAGGATAAAGGTAAAATAGTTGTGTGTTACAATACTTCATCCAATAATAATAAAGATTGATTTATAAAAAAGACTACTAGGTCTCATATGTAAAACAACATAAATATGGCACAGAGAGTCGGTTGTAGGGAGTAAGTTTATAAGTGTAAATCAGCTTCTACTAATCCATGAAGTCTTTGTGGCCGATTGCTAAAAGCAGCTAGGCATAAACTAGTCTCCCTCTGAAACAGTGGCCTTAATTAATAATATTATTAATTCGGGCCACTGTTTCTATGGCAATGAATAACACGCAATCAGAAATAAAGAGTAAGCCTCCATTGCCAGAGGGAGACTAGTTTACACGTAGCTGTTTTTACCAATCTTTTATTCTTTTTTACAAATTTTTATAAATCAATCTTTATTATTATTGTATGAAGTATTGTAACACACCACTTTTTTTATTGAATTTAACTAGTTTTTAAATTTGTATAAAAACAACTAAAATTAGGATGATAGACAAATTTAATAATAAGTGGTGTGTTACAATACTTCATCTAATAATAATTGGAGAGAAAAGATTGTATCTATATGTTTGTTTGTTTTTTGTTTTTCTTGCCATCATATTTACATACTTGAAGGAGAGATCTTATCTCAGATGATTTGAAGGAGAGATCTTATCTCAGATGATTTTGGAAGGAAAAGACAGAGAGGGGAAAGATATAAGCAAAAAGCAAAAGAAAAGAGACAACACACATACATACATATATACATACATACAGACAGACAGACAAACAGAGAAACAGACAGAAAGAGAGAGAGAGATTGCACGAGATATGGAAAGACAAGCAGACAGAGAGAGACAGACAGATAGACAGACAAAGGGAGGGGGAGAGAAAGACAGAAAAATGGACAGATAGACAAAGACAGGATGACAGAGACAGACAGACAGACAAATAGACAGAGAGAGTGAGACAGAGAGAGACAGACATATGTTAAGAAAGTATTTTGAGTTATTCCCCTTAGGCAGGAGAGTGCTTATCAACTTCCAGTAAGGGGGCACTGTGTTACGTTTTGGTGAACGAGCAGCCATATTGCTTTTAGGTGATCATAGGAGACACACGTGTGTATTGTTGACCACGGTCATTGTAAATATGTATGAATAAAGGATCTCTGTGAGTACGTCTTTTGTTTGCATTTTTAATCTGTTAATATCTGTCTTTATACCAACCTTACAAGATAGACAGAGAGACAGACAGATAGATACAGCAACAAAGACAGGCAGAGAAATATATAGACAGACACAGACAGATAAAGATAGTTAGACACAGAGAGACAGAGACAGACAGAGAGATAGGCACTGTGAAACACTGAAAGACAGAGACAGACAGACAGACTGATATGTAGAGAGACAAAGAGAAATTTGAAGGTTTATACAAAAAATGGAATTATGCTGAAAAGTGAATGGATATAAATAAGTAAAAGTTCCCCCCCAAAGAATGAAAAGAAATTTAGAGAGAGAAAGATATTATAAGGAGGAAGAAAAAATGCAAAGGAGTTCAAGAAAAAGCAAAGAAGGAAAAAAATGTTTATTAAAGAAAATATGAAAATTTTGTAAAAAAAACAAAAAAACAGCAAAAGCAGCAAAAACAACATTTGCTTGAACTCGGACATAACCATTAGCTTGTCCAACAAGAGAAATTGATTTGTCATGAATTTACTTATTATTGACTCAGACATATACTTTCAATAAAGTCATTTTATTCAATCCTGTACAGAATATGATTAAATTTATCTGCAGTCAAAAAAAAAAGCTAGGATCAAATGTATTTCCTATTTTTGATCTATCAAAAACTCTATGGATTTATTTAGTTGTCCATAAAAAAAAAGGAAAGATCTTTGACTCAAGCCAAGATTATTAGTGAATACGGATTTTTGATCTCTCATCATTATTAGAAACTGTCAACCAAAACTGTCATCAAAACTGT
>VCCN01006353.1:3796772-3808137 GCA_006491835.1 Architeuthis dux | reverse complement strand
TATATATATATATATATATGCATACATATATCTGTGTATGATACCCTTCGGTCCCTGTGAATCTCTCATTCATCTAGCCAGGTGCCAGTGCACAGGTACCAAATCTCTCACAATTATTAACACCTGACTATTAATTAGCCGTAACTTAATGATATTCTGTGTCTCTTAGATCTTATCTCTCATTAATGAAAAAACACTTATCTATCTGACACCCACACATCAAACAATAAGCATTCGATAAACATTATCAAATTTCAGGTATTATTCTATTTTCCCAATTTGTTTTTATATCAAAGGAAGCTCTCGTGTTTTAGACAACACCTCATAAAATGCGTTAGTCGTGGAATTCTGATGAAACTTCAGAGAAATGAAAATTCAGGATTTAGAAGTGATGAAAAATTTATACTTTTTTATACTGAATCTGAGTTTGAAATATTCTTGCGGTTGCTGGTGTTTCTTTCCCTTTTTTAGTAAATGCATGAATCCAAATCTCACTGCCTCTGTTTTATCACCAGCTAACTTCGGTCTTGTCACTAGCATGCAATAATGATAAATACAGAAGATTGCCGGGTAGGGGTACCTCGATAATAGTTTTTCCTCTTTCTAATTACTTGCAAAAAGAATATTGGCAAAATGACTGTTATATCTTTTGGCAGTATTGGCAGATGGTTCTAACAATGGCTGATTGAAAAATCTATTTCATTTTATAGGCAACACCCTTCTCCTCACCTCTTGTTTATAAGAAAACTGATTAAACAGTCAGCTTCAAAGACTTTACTTTTATATTCATATACAATAAAAAAATCAACAAATCAGAAAAAAACATGACTGATTTTTTTAAATATATCTTTATTTTGTCAAAAAAAATAGAATTTCTTTCTTATTTATTGAACATTTTCCCCTAGGATTTTAGGATTAACACCTGCTTATACAGGGCCGTCAGAACAAAATTCATATTGGGGTGTTGGGCTGTGAGCGAAGAAATTATTTTTTAAAGCACACCCTTCAGATCACTGGAAAACAGCCCTGTAAGCATGGTTTAATGACAGATATTAACAGATTAAAAATGCAACAAAATATTATGTACTTACAGAGATCTTTTATTCATCTGATAAACACAATCAGTAATGGCTGCTCATTGACCAGAACATAAAACAGCACCGCCTAGGAGAAGTCTTCTGCCTAAGGGGAATAACTCATGATACTATTGTATAAAGTGCACTATTTAATTGATGGATATATGATGATATTTAGATATCTAATTGATGAATATAATTATGAGCAAAAGGCTGCTTAGGGAATTTTTGAAAATAGAGTTTCAAAATCTGCCAGAAAAGTATTTTTCAAGTCATCCACAGACTCGGGATAGGTCTATTATACACCTATGAACTAGCAAAAAATAATTGATGGGGATAATTGGTTTATTTACTCTTTCTGTAATCTTAAAGCTAGCTTTTTGTAGCATTTTTTGAAAAAATAAGGAACACATATTAGCAAGTTATTGGGGCTCTGGTTCTGCTAGAAAACATTACAAATTTTCAAGTAGTGATAGAGAACAAATTTCAGGCCTTGTGGAATAATGACAGTAACATAGAGGAAGAGTAATAGCCTGACAAATATAATTACAGAAGCAACTGAGATGGTAGACAATACAAATGAAAACAATAATACTGGAGAAATAATCTAAAACAGTGGTAGGCAACCTATGGCCCGCAGGCCAGATCCAACCCGTGAGTGGATTTTGACAGGCCCAGGTCTTTTTAATAGATTCAAAGGATTCAAAGATTGAAATAAATTGTGTCTTAATTGATTGGCATCCTTGTTTTAGCACAAATGATTTTTTTAGCCTGCGTTATTCATTGATTTGAGGCAAAATATAACTAGAACTTAAAAAGATAATTCCCATATTTCAAGCTTTTTTATGGCATTTATCTGACCCATCGTCATTAATACACAATCCACCTGGCAGGCGCAAAATGGTTGCTGACCCCTGCTCTAAAGCAAGATTTATTTCATATACAGAGCTCAAAATGCTTGTTAGACAAAATAAGCTAGGAGATGTGAGGTTTTACACTCTCATGGAGCATTTTGTTCTGTTCATGTGGGACCCATGTTTAACCTTTCCTATTGCCTTGAGATGATGTGATATGATCACTGCTGAAGTCCTAAAGTCTCCAGAAAAAGCTTGAACCATTTGTTCCTCGGTTGTTGCCTACTGATGTCAATAATTCTTCATAATTAAGAACAGGTTTGGGCCTCCATCGAGATTTATTATTGGCATCCATGAAATATGGGGGGTCTTATATGGTATCAAATACGATCCATACTTATACAGATTCACTAATGCACCATTGAATGGCAATGTTTCTTTCACATATTTTTTCAGCTTACCAATTTCAAGATGTGAATTGGAATCTTTGGGGAAGAATAATTATCATGTTTCCAAACATGTGTTTCTTGAAGGCCCTGTCATTCCACTCTTCATGTCTTCGTATTAGAAACTGTCAACTCACTAAAACTGTCAACATAGGTTTCTTCAGTTTTTAAGTTGGTCTGGTTGGTTATGTATATACATACGTATCGGAAAGAAAGATAGGTTTAAGGGTGTTATTTCAAGCTTCTGCTCCCAGATAAGGCTCGGTGGCATAATTGGTAAAGCAGACCAGGCTAAACAGTGCTACCCCCTGCTAGGGGATGTGGGTTTGAGTTCCACCCAAGGTTCATTCTTTATTTTCTGAACAACACTGTTTGCTCACTGCCGGAGGGTAATTTGTCTGAGCAAAAGTTACGATAAAAAGCAACTAATTTAAAATGAAGGTAAAAAGTAGTCACAAAAATTAAAATAAAAATGATTTATAATACTTCATCTAACAAAAATAAAAAATGGAGAAATGTATGTATGTATCATGCGTACAGACCATATCAATGGAGCTAGAGGGCTGAACATTTAAACAGTTACTCATTATGTCTAGAAAGTACAATTTCTTTTGTGTTTTCAAAATTCCTCCCCAAAATAAGTTTTCAGTGGGGGTTCAATTTACAATTTAAGTTCATGCTAAATTGGGCCTTAGTTTGTGTCTGAGTGTGTTCAGGTGTGTTATTTGAAAATTCAGACTTTTTAGTGTCCAACAAAAGGTGAGAGAAGTAACTTATTCATTGATCACCCCTTTTTCAATTTTTTAATTGATCACCCCCAACACTGCATGCTGACAAAAGACATTGGTCACATGACGGTTTCTATTGAGTGACTAACCAGACCTGTCTTCTTTCTAGTTTCTCCCATTACCAAAGACACATTTGCTAGGCATTTTTTCTTCTTGTCAATCCATCATGTCTACAATTCCCTTGTGATAATAATCAGGACCAACAGCAGTTCCAAATAAAAGTATCTTTTAAAAAGATACTAACTGCTTTATGGATACACTCATATCTCAAAAAGAACACTTTAATAACTAATCCTATAGTATTCTCACGGTAAGTTAATTATACATATAATCACCCTAATCTGTCCGCAGGGACAGGCAGAGCTGCTAATAGGCCTAGACCAGATCGGAAATGTAGGTCCCATTTCAAACTGCTCATTGAGTATTTTTGTAATCAGTGCTAAATACATATGATTTTTGTATGGGTATATACAAGTATGTGTAGTGTATATGATGTAACTACAAGTAATAGAACAGAATAAAAGAACTAGCATTCCAAAGGAAATTATGAATCACCTCCATCCATGTATGCTTCCTATTACCTTGTAAATTAAACAGTGGTGCTGGTAAAATTAAGTTACCTTTATGAAAATACTGTTATGATTTGTGTATCCGGCCACCTGTGGCGGAAATGTAAGTGACCTCGATCACCTTAGGAGATGGGTATATTGCATCAGGTTGTAAACAGGAAATGGGGACCGTGTGACACCACGTGGGCATTGGGGAGATCTATAAAGCAGAAGACAATCATCCCTCCCCTGGGAAGCGGACAGAAATCTCGACACTCAAAGAAGACAGACAGACATCAGCGGAGCCAAAAGGCAGGACACCGCTGTCCCTGTTGGGGGACAGCCTGGCGGTTCTCCTTATCTCTCTTTCCCACTCTTCACTCTCCGGCGACAAAGATGTATGTTGTGTAATAAAAATATGTCCAGATATTTTTACAAGCAAGTCTTCGAGTTTCCTTTCTATCGAAGCCCAGGACACCCCGCTATACAACAATACTACTAATATAGTTTGAACCATAAATTCATTGCTGGATCAATTTAGCATAAACTTACATTGTAAAATGAACTTATTTTGGAGGGGAATTTTCAAAAAACAATAAAATGTTTTTCCTACAAAATTGCAAAATTTGAAGTTTCTACTATGAACCGGTAAGGATGGAAAAAGTCTGGATACATAGATACATGTAAATGTCAGAACACATGAATAATAAATTGAACTCCCCACTAAAACCCTATGTTGACAGTTTTGGTTGATCATTTCTAATATTGTTTTATTTTTCTCTGGTGCCAGAATTTACGGTATCACTGAATGACAGTTTTGATACATTTGTTTAGCCCTAATACCTAGTTTCCACCATCTCCATCAAAGTACACCCCTTGTGATATTTGCACACTGACTCGTAAAGGGTAGTGTCAAATTTACATTATATTTATGCAGGCTATTCAAATCCCCCAAACTTTTGTGTAATACCCCTCTCTTTCATTCTCACACTCTCTCTCTCTCTCTCTCTCTCTCTCTCTCTCTCTCTCTCTCTCTCTTCCTATATATACTGCTTGGTCACTGAGTTAGTTGTGTATTTCAAACTGATGCCAGGGATCGGTGCATGGCTACTTTTCCAGTGGGGGCAAAAGGATATATCTTAGCAGCAACCCTGTTACCAGAAAAGAATAATACCATCTTTTTATATGGATACATTAAGTTGGGGTTACATAAAACAAATGTACAGCACCATTATCCTTTATTGACTATAAGGTTCCAACTTTCATATCCCCTCATCCTAGGTGAAAAGGCTGATCCATGCTCATGTCCATTTCACCTGCTTATGTACAGGATATATTTTAGCAGCAAATCTGTTACCAGCAAAGAATAATACCATCTTGTTATATGGGAACATTAAGTTGGGGTTACATAAAAACAATTGTACAGCACCATTATCCTTCATTGACTATAAAGTTCCAACTTTCAAACCCCCTTATCCTAGGTGAGAAGGCCTGATCAATGGGAACATTAAGTTAGAGTTACATAAAACAATTGTACAGCACCATTATCCTTTATTGACTATAAGGTTCCAACTTTCCCCCTCGCTCTAAATGAGAAGACCTGCCCCAGTGCCCCCCCCCCTCCTGTTGAAACCCATGGATCAGTGACTGAGCAGGTAAAACTAGGATTTCAGGTGCTGATTCTGTCACAATCTTGCTACCTGCCCCCACCCAAGGGCTTATTCCCCCCACCCCACCTTCTGTCATGCTGAATTAACTTGAGATTAGTAAATAGCTCTTCAGATAGATAAGAACCCTAAGCAAGAACACAAAGTCAGGGGTTATAATCAGAGAATCTCATATAGCTGCGCCTGGCAGGAGGTGTTATCTCCCAGAAAACTCAGGGAAATATACCTGAAGAAATACTTACAATGATAAGACTTAACAGGTTTTTGTGCTCTTAAAGCTTGACAAGCTGATATAGCTTGTTAAATTGCATTATCTAAACACAATACGCCATCACCTGAGGAAATCTCTGGTCAGAGTGATAAGTAAAGTGTGTTCCTGTTTCCCTTCTATTTTCCATTCATTGGCACAAAGGGCTGATACACAGATTTGTATAATAGGTCTGGTTGATCACTCAGTAGCAACTGCTATGTGACCAATGTACTTTGGCAGCATGCAGTGTTGGGGGTGATCAATTAAAAAATTGGAATAAGTCGTGATCAATGAATAAGTTACTTCTCGCACCTTTTGTTGAATACCAAAAAGTCTGACTTTTCAAAAAAGCACGCCTGAACACACTCAGACACAAACTTAAATTGTAGATTGAACTCCCACTGAAAACTTATTTTGGGGAGGAATTTAAAAAAAAAAAATTTTCATCCCTCTAGCTCTATTGGTGTGGTCTGTACGCATGATACATACATATATGTCTCCATTTTTATTTTTGTTAGATGAAGTATTATAGATCATTATTATTTAAATTTTGAAAAAGTGATGATCAATGAATAAGTTACTTCTCTCGACTTTTGGCAGTGATCACTAAAAAAGTCTGAATTTTCTAAAAACTGCTGCTGGTCACAAACTAAGGGACCAATTTAACATAAACATACATTACAAATTGAACCCCCACTAAAAACCTGTTTAGGAAAGGAATTTTCAGAAAACAAAAAAAATGTTTTTCGAGACATAATAAGGAGTAAATGTTTAAATTTTCATCCCTCTAGCTCCATTGGTGCGGCCTGTACGCATGATACATACATACATAGCCAACCAGCCAGACCAACTGAAAAACTGAAGAAACCTATGTTGACAGTTTTGGTTGACGGTTTCTAATATTAATACTTTGTACAAGTATTGATCGATAATGCCTTGCGTGATAATATTTAAGAGAAGAAAAACAAGTTTTTATGGAAATTTCATGAAATTATAAAAATTGTAAATATTCTGTATATTTTTATCAGTCATGAAATTCTCGTGTTGAACATTTGAAACTAAGTGGAGTTTAGAAATATTTTCATTTCATTTGATGACTGATGAAGAACTAATACAGAATATTTTTATAATTTCATAAATAATCACTGCTACCCACAACACTGATTTATTGCTGGGTTTAGGTTATTCAAGTGTTTTGACATTTATACGCATTTATGTATCTATCTATGTATTTTGAACACACTCCCCTCAATGAGTAGGGAAAATATTTTTTTGTTTTCAAAAATTCTTCCCTAAATAGGTTTTTAGAGTTGGGGAGAGGGCTCAATATACAATGTAAGTTTATGCTAAATTGGTCACTAGTTTGTGCCCGCTTGTTTTTTGAAAATTCAGACCTTTTTTAGGGATCACAGCCCAACAGTTCGTTTTTTCTTTTAATTTAAAACAAAAGAAAAATCAAACAAAACTATTTTCATTTCATAGCAGAACGATATTTTATAAGGTTTTGGCAAACCTTGTGCCAAAACCTTATACAATTTTTGTGTTAAAAACACAAATATACATTAATTAAATTATGCTTTGATGGGCATTTTTCCTCCCTTGATAAATTTGTGATGGGCACTTTTCCTCCCTGTGATGGGCACTTTTCTGTTAGGCACTTTTCCGATGGCTACTTTTCTGATGGGTACTTTTCCTGATGGGTACTTTTCTGGATACCCTGATAAGTATATTATTATTATGTTTTAATATAACAGAATACAAAATAAATATATAATAAAAACTAATTATACAAAAATATGAAATTTGTATCAGCAAGTTGTATTTTATTATTATTATTTCTTATTCTATTATTACTACTCTGTTATAGATTCTACCTTATAGAAAGAAAATGAATTTGAAGGATTAGAATTTTGATTTTGTTAACCTTAGGAGTAGCATTCAAAAAACCTAAAATTCTTATTTTATTAATTAAAAATGAAAAGAAATAAGCGTATTTATGAAAGAAAAACAGAAGTAAGTTGTGTCAAAAGTTTATAATTAAAACCTTATAAAATTTTCCCAGAAACTATATGATGGGAAAATTATGTTTTGATGGGCACTTTTCCTTCCTTGATAAATTTATGATGTGCAGATTTCCTGATGGGCACTTTTCCGAGATCCACCAACACCGACACCATCACCATCAACACTGCCACCATCACCACTATTTCTATTAGAATACAGTCTCTGCCCTTTTCGCTCTTTACCTAATAATATTAAGAATAATAAAAGAGAGTAATTCAGCTAGGTAAAGGGTATCTATTCGCGAAACTTGTACTCTGAGTGGGAGTTAGAGTATTTCCCAATGTCTGTGGTTAACGCCCAGGAGCCAGAGGCATTTTTTAAGTACCCACATGAAGAAGACCCTGTGTCACATTCTTTATCATTTCTTGGGGAAGAAGGGAGGGGTTTACAGAAGAGGAAGACTTGGAAATGTGCCTCTTTTTACAAATGTACACATAGCAGTATAAAAAGGCATGAAAGACACATATACACACTCCCAAAAGACACATAGATATATTCACCAAAAGACACGTACACACATTCTCAAAAAGATACATTCTCAAAGAGCTACATACAGACATTCTCAAAAGGATACACACATTCTCAATAAGATACATACATACATTCTTAAAAAGACATTCTAAAGAAACACATACATATTCTCAAAAGACATATATTCGCACTTTCAAGAAGTCATATACACATTCTCAAAAAGACAAATATACACATTTTCAAAAAGAAGCGTTTACACATGTGATCTATTGAAAGTCTATAGAATCCAGAACAACATACATATAGTGGATACAGCCATTCATTGCTCAAAATGCCCCGATAAGAAAATGCTGACTTCATTTATCTACAGTAAAACCAGAGGACACAGCCAAAAACTACAAATTCAGACCTCCACTGTTGTTAGAAAAGATTTCTTCTTGGCAAGAGTAGCAAAAACATGGAACAGCCTAAGTGAAAAGACAGTCACATCCAAGAAAATCAATATTTTCAAAAATAATCTTAATTCTGATATTGGCCATGCCAAATTTAACTACCAATTTTCTTATTAGTTTAATCCCACCCGAACTCAACTGAGGCTGGCTTAACCCATAAGAATCCAGACCCATTTCTACTTGAAGGAACATTATGTTGGATTCAGGATAGGCAAATTGACGCACAGTTATGTTACTACACCAAGATGTTCATTAGATGTCACTTAGTACACTTCATGAGTTAAAATCAAGGATAAAATATAATATTATATAAGAGACTGTGCAGATCAATTAAATTGTATGTGACACTGGTGTCACAGTGGGTTAATTTTAATGACGCAATTGACTGCTGCCCCAAAAAAGCCTATTTCAAGTACATACTCAAAAAGTTACATGCACGCATTCTCAGAAAGACACATCATTCTACGATCACAGTAATAAACAGTGTGGAACGGAAATAAAGAATAATAGTTGTGAATAATACTTATGTATGTAAGCAAACATTAACATGGCAGCAAATTGGACATTCGAGGAAAATAAAAAATTAATATCATATGGTTAGATTCAACATTCCGCAGCCAGTAAGGCAGCTGTTGTGCTAAGACAGGCTTCTTGAGAAAAAAATGATGTGAGTTTATGTCTTACCAGAGGCGTTTCCTTTATTTCCAATCGACACTGTTTATTAATGGCCATAGAACAATGGTTAGAAAGCTAGTTTAGATCCTCATATTTACTCCACTATCGTGGCCTTGTGTCAGACAGGGTTAACCCTTGTAAAAATCTATGAAGTGATTGCAACAGTGCAATAGTCACTAAACTACTCTTGTAAGTAGTTACTCACTATCTGGTTGTGTCCGTCTTTCCATCTGTCTTTCCATACAATATCTCTAAAAGTATAGAATGGATTTCAATGAAATTTTGTGGAAAGGTGAGCAAAGGAAGAAGTGGTTAAGTTTTGTGGTGGATCCAGGAATTCTTGTTTGATTGAGAGTTATTTTTCCAAATAAAGAAATGAGAGTTTTGTTAGCTCAATCGGTAGAGCAGAACCTGCGTATAAGGTTGCTTCCAAGGTGGATGTGGGTTCAATCCCCGCACGGAGATTATTTCTTTATTCACATTTATGATTTAGGCCGCTCGTTTAGCAATCACACACACCGGCATTGGGCAAATATAGGTTCTCAACTAATAAATGTCTTTATAATTATCAGATTCTGTCGGATATAAAATTATCCATCATTTGATTTCCTAAATGTATGAAAAAAAATATTTATAATTATCATACATTTATGTATATGCTCATGTCGGTCAACACGATATCTCCAAATGTTCTCAATGAATTTCTATGAAATGTTGTGGAAGGGTGGACAATAAGCTACGAAAAAAGTGATCAAATTTTTGCGTGGAACCATGGAAAATTATCTCTCCTCTATCATAGTTATATGTCCACACCACATAATATCAGCCAAAACACATATCTGTCCACACGATATCTCCAAAAGTTCTCAATGAATTTCTATAAAATTCTGTAGAAGGGTTGGCAATGGGCTATGGAAGAAGTGATTAATTTGGGGCGGATCCATGCACAATTACTTCCCCTGACAATGGCATTGGCGGAGGTATGCGCTCTCTGAGTACTTTCTGGTTACTAGTGAGTTTCATAGTCACTAAGTTCTGAAAGTACTTGTGTCTGAGTTGACTTAGTAAATATTTACATACTTCTAAGCATCTACCTATACATGCATAAACATATACATGCTTCAAATGCTCTTTGTGGTTTTTTCCATTTTATTTTCAATCGAAGTCCATTGATCTTATCAAAACTTTTTTATCAGTGCCAAAAGAATCCAAACAAAAAGACATAATTCTCTGCAGATTTCTAAATATGATGAAAATATCTTTGTAAAATCTTTCGGTTTTTTTTTTCAACCTTTTCTTTGCACTGAAAATCAAAGAATTTGATTTTTTGATTTTTTAACTTGTACTTCAAAGCGAAAATTTATTATCATTATTTTTTATTTTGACACAAGAAAAACTGTATTGGTTTTCTTTGACTCAAAATATTGATATATTTACATATGGATATCAATATGAGAGTTTGTGAAATATTTCAAAAGTAATCTATTCTACTATACATTGATTGATTCAGACCAGTTCCTTTGTCTTTGTTGTTTTTGTTACAACATTTCGGCCGATGTACCCTCCAACTTTCCTCAGGTGTCTGTCACTTCCACTAGCCTTCCAGGAATGTTTATTTGATCTGTTGGGGGAATGCTATTCTGATTCCTCTACCTGTCCAAGGTCATACCTAATGATTTTTATAGGGGGGGGGGTGCAGGCCACTAATTTTCCAACAAAATGGGCGTGCAGTCTGAAAAGAGGGAAGAAATCAGTGTTCCTAAGTATCATTTGTTATTTATAGCTAAAGCTGTCTTTCAAAATGCCCCATGTCATAACCTCTAGACAACAGGAGTTCACTTGTGCTATTTTAGAAGCTCTTCCTGCTTCTCTAGACAGTTCACCTTGGCATGAATGTCAGCATCTGGGATTTGCCACGCTTTTAGGTAAAATCCCCAGTCAGAGTTAACTCCAGGACAAGACTGGTCGTACCTATTTGGCGTCTCCTAAATAAGGCCATATCTAAAGATTAGCTAAATCTTCTAAATGCTAAAATTCTATTTTTCCTCCCTATTGTCTCAACTACTAACCAGTA
>VCCN01006353.1:3784991-3796591 GCA_006491835.1 Architeuthis dux | reverse complement strand
CGCCCCTGTCACATCCAATATTTTTCTTGGGGAATTTTCAGGACTTGTTACTTCTTCCTTATAATACAAACCTGCCTCTCCACTTTTTTTACTATTCCATCTTTTCCATCTTTCTTTCTTTCTTCTTTTTCTTCTTTCTGAGCATTCCTTTCTCATCTGCTTAAACTCTTTCTTTTCCTCCTTCTCATTCTCTCTTTCTTCTTTGTTTTTCTTCCCACATGATTTTTGAAAATGCAGACTTTTTAGTGATCACTGCTCAACAAAAGTTGAGACATGTAACTTATTCATTGATCACCCCTTTTCCCAATTTTTTAAATGATCACCCCCAACATGCAATACTGCCAAAAGACGGTGATCACATGAGGGTTTCTATTGAGTGACTAATCAGATCTGTCCTTATTTTTTTCTTCTTATTTTCTTTTTCTCTTCCATTTAACCTTCTTTTGTCTCTCTGATGATGATATGAATAACCTAAACCCAGAAACAGTATTTAAACCAGTTTTGTGGGTAGCAGTGATTAATAGGTAGTAGCTTTAAATGTTTAAAAGATTATTATTGTAATGTTTTCTTTCTCCTTCTTTTGTCTCTTTTCCCCTTATATTCAGCAATTCTTTATTTTTTCTAATTTACATTTTTAAAAAGATTACTTTAAAAAAAGGCTGGATGATAATTGAAACTGGATAATGAAAATATTATGAAGAAAAAAACTGGAACGCAATAGCCATGCTTACCCTGAAATCCGTTCACACAATCTGGATCCAGAAAAACTAGCAGATTTACAAAACAGACTCTGAAAAGCAGATAAATTGGCCTTTTGGGAGAAGAAAAATCCAGATGTACCGAGTTTTTTTATTTCACCAGTCTAGAGAAAATGGCTGAATCTATTTTATTACATTCTTGTTTCTTTTCTTCTTCATTTTCTTATCATCCTTTTTTTCTTTGAATTCTTGCTATTTTCTTTTTCTATTTTTCCGTCTCCTTTTGTGTTCATTCCTTTTTTCTTCTTCACTTTATTTCATTCTTTTTATCTTTGACTTATTTTTGTCATTCAATTCTTGCTATTTTCTTTTTCTACATCTATTTTTCCTTCTTTTTTGTCCATTCTTTTTTTTCATTTCATTCTTTTTACCTTTTCCTCATCTTTGTCATTTAATTCTTTCTTTATTTCTTCTTTTTCTACATCTCTCTTTCCTTTCTTTTGTTCTGTGTATTAATCACCACTACCCACAACACTGGTTTATTGCTGGATTTAGGTTATTCATGTGTTCTGACATTTATATGTATCTATGTATCTATCCATGTATTTCATAGTAGAAACTTGAAATTTGACATACACACTCCCCTCAATGAGTAGGGAAAATGTTTTTCTTTTGTTTGTTTTGAAAAATCCCCCATAATAGGATTTTAGAGGCAGGTTCAATATGCAATGTAAGTTTATGCTAAATAGGTCACTTGTTTGTGCCTGCTTGTTTTTTTGAAAATTCAGACCTTTTTTTAGTGATCACAGCCTAACAAAAGGCGAGAGAAGTAACTTATTCATTGATCACCCCTTTTTCAAACTGTTTAATTGATCACCCCTAACACTGGATATATGGGAGGCAGTGATTCATAATTTCCCTTGGAATGCTAGTTGCAATTTTCTTTTTACTTTTCCCTCATTTTTTATCATTTTTTTTTTCTTTTGATTCATACTTTCTTCTTTTTCCTTCATTCTTTTTTCCATTCCTTTTCTTCTTCTTCTCTTTATTTCATTTTTTTTTTTTTCCTCCATTTTTCAATATCTTCCTTTCTTTTGACTCTCGCTTTTTTTCCTCTTTTATCTACATCGCTTTTTCCTTCATCCTGTTTTTCAACCTTCCCTTTCTTCTCCTTCTCTCTACTTCATTCCTCCTACCTTTCTCATCCTTCGTTTGTATACTTCGTTTCCTCGAGAACCTTTTTCTCCTCTTTTTCTCTTTCTCTCCACTTCATTCTCCTCTTCCTCCTTCTCCTCCTGCTCCTCCTCCTCCTCCCCCTATCTGCTTCATCTTCTCCCTTTCCTTATTCTAATTACTCCTCTCTATTAATGTGTCCCTATTTCTCCTTCTTTGCCAACAGTCCAGCAGAAAGACACATTTACAAAGTGGAACATTAAGAAAACCTTCCAAACTACAAGCAAAAAAACATGAAAATAAAATGTTTGATACAAAGACGGCTATTCCCAACACTCACTTTGTATTAAGCTTAAGATTGAGAGAAACATTATTATATAATATTGGGAATTCTCAGAGGAAATCTTTAAAAGAATTTAAGCTATTACGTATAAAGTATGGCAAGCCGATCTGTGATATGACGATGCTGGGCTGATAAAAGAATTTTTTTTATTTTTTAAAATTAATTAATTCACATGAATTTATCTAAATGAAGTGTTTCCATTATTGCATGCTCTGTGATTATTGTAATGATGATTTTTTTTATGTTGATATTTTATAATGAGATGCCCATAGAGGCATTACATGTAAATAAATAAATAAAAACAATTTATGAATAGAGGGAAGGGAAAAAGAAGTATGTCAAGTGAATGTGTGATGCTGAGCTGGTAAAAGAATTTTTTTTTTTAAATTAAGTAATTCACGTGAATTTATCTAAATGAAGTATTTTCCATTATTGATAACGATGTGTGTAATTTTTTCATGCTCTCTGATTATTGTAATGAGACAATATTTTATAATGAGATGCCCATAGAGGCATCACATGTAAATAAATAGATAAAAACAATTTATGAATAGAGAGAAGGGAAAAAAGGAGAAAGAGCAAAAAAGATGATTGGAGGGGTGGTGGTAGAATACTTTTTGTTTGTATCATTTTATTTATTCATTTGTTTTTTCTTTTTCCTACTCCATGGAACAATCTCACCCAGATTATTATCACAGTGACTTTAAATTTCCTTCATTGAATTTTCCTTTATTTTCATTCTTCTCTCTTTCTTTTGATCCTCTCTCATTCCTGCTTCATCTTCTAATCCTCCTTTTAAATCTGTCTTTCATTGCTACCCACAACACTGGTTTATTGCTGGGTTTAGGTTATTCATATGTTCTGACATATATATGTATTAAGTAAGTATCATGGGTTATTCCCCTTAGGCAGAAGACATCCGCTAGGGGACACTGTTTTACATTCTGGTCAACGCAGCCATTATTGTATTGTGTTATTAGTAGATCGGAGAAGACACTCGTGGTTGTCACTGACCATGGTCATTGTGAATATTTGAATAAAGGATCTGTAAGTACGTAATATTTTTGTTGCATTTTTAATCTGTTAATATCTGTCATTAAACCAATCTTACAATATGTATCTGTAGGGACACAAGAGACTAATGGAAAGATGAATATACCAACATATGTGATATTTATTTATAAGTTGAAGTAACAATGAATGAAGGATTGTGAATGCGTCTTGCATTGAGAAGTATTCATCAGTTGATTCGAACAAAAGAGTCAATTGAATTAAAGTTGTTGTGTAAGTGAATGTATGCATATGTGCAGGTGAATGCATGTGTATGTGTGTGAGTCAATACAACCCTAAAGCACGAAGTCAGACTGGTGAAATCTGTCTGTCGTTTGTTTATAAGGGAAATAGGTAGGCTCCCACAAGCCTTGGATTTTAGATGCATTTTCATGGGTCGAAAAATAGTTGATATCCAAAATAATTGTTGAACTTCTGTCGGATTATCTGGTCGTTTGAACTCGCGCCTTTTCCTACTTCATTGGTGCAATTCTTTGGAGCCTATTTTGTTGAGATTTTTGCAGGATAAATGTTTGGGGGTGAGAACCGACATATCTATCTATGTATCCGAACTTTGTCCAGCCATTACCATTCATAGTAGAAACTTGAAATGTTGCACACACACTCCCCTCAATGAACAGGGAAAATGTTTTGTTTTGTTTTTGAAAATTCCACCCCCACCTAAATAGGTTTTCCATCTTTGACTTTTCCATGATTGATTTTTTTTGCGGGAAAGCATAGGCATACAAGCAAGATGGGCAGGGAAAGCAACTGCCCCCCACCCCCAATTCCGGCCAAACAGAGGGGAAAATTCAAGCAATTGATATTTTTAATGCTAAGAAAGGCAGAAAACAATATTTCTTTCAAATTGCCTGTTGTGTAATTTGTACTAACTGCATATCATCGATTGATAAAAAGACTTTTTATTGGAAATTATGTGTGTTTATTCTCTGTAAAATTTCAGGCAAATCAACCACTATGCTACTTGTATTTTTTAATCTGTGAAAAGTTTCAGTCAAATCAAGCCTTGTGTCTCCCTTAACCAAAGAGTTCCAAAACACCCATGCAGGCAAGGGTTTCTTTTCTGCTATTTCAACAACTCTTGTTCACTTCGCCTTTTTCTTGTTCTTTTTACCCCTTCCCCAGCCATAAACTTAGGTTCCTTTTTGTTTTTTTGGTCACTGCCTCATTTTTTTCCCTAATTTTCTCTCCTTTTTAAGGGGTTAGCTATCACATAGCAATCTTCTCTTTAAGGATGGAGCAAAAAACCAAAAAAAACCAATGTAAGTCATAAATATGTAAGCAATATTATGTCTTGATTTGATTTTTCTTTTTTGTAAAGATGTAGACATACATCATTTAGGCAAACAAATGTCAGAATATATAGGCCATCAGTTTTCTTTTTATAGCACATAAAATAAGCAGAACATTTTAACTTGTATAAGGTCTGTCTGAAAAGTATGCAGCCTTTTAATATTAACAAAAATAGCCTACCTAGGGCAGTGGCGCCTTAGTCCTCTTCAAAGTACTTCCTTTGGAACCTCACGCATTTATCCTAGCATCATTTCCTCTTTTCAAAACAGTCTGCAAATTTCTCTTTCCGGATTGCCATTGGCTGCCTTGTTGCATTCTCCTTAATCTCGACTACGGTCTAGAATCTCCTCCCTTTCAAAGCTGAAAAGCCAGAAGTATGGGGTTAGACAGACCGGGTGATACATTGTTTTGACAAAAAACACTGCACGAGATTGGTATGCTTTGTCATTATGTATTTGACGGTCACACAGTACACGAGCTCACTCAATGGTGTCTCACTGCTGACTGAGAAACCCAATGGGAGATTTTCAGTTCATGCATGCGCAGTAAGGTCCCCTCTGATTGGTTGGCAAGTTAAATAAAGAGTGCACAAAATGATCAGATCCTTTTCGGACAGACCTCATATATTATTCCCAAATCAGAGTTCTGAAGATGAAAACTTATTGTATTTTTTAACAAATCTAAGTATTTTCCCTATCAATCCCTCTATAATACACACACTCTTTTCTCTTATATTTTCGCTTCTAGAATCACCCTACTCATTATCGTACAAAGGTCATTTGGGGTTGGTCTCAGTGTTGCCGATTTAGCATGTTTCACGATAGATTCTGTGTGTTTCTTGGCAGTGCAAAAAGCACTAAATTAGTGCGTTTACACCCAAGAAATGTTGGACATTTCTTGACTATATTTAGTGTCATTTTAGCAGTTTTGGCCATCTTAGTAAAAAAAAGCGACAGCTAAACTTAGTAAAAAAAAAGGCACACTATTATTAATATTTATTCAGGTTAATTTAGTAAAGCACAAGCCCAAATAATGGCACACTTTTATTGATTTTGAGTCATCTTAACTTAGTAAAGCACAAGGCCAAATAAAGGCAGACTTTATTGATTTTGAGTCAGCTTAACTTAGTAAAGCACAAGGCTAAATAGAGGCACACTTTTATTGATATTTAGTCGGTTTAATTTAGTAAAGCACAAGTCAAATAAAGACACACCTTTTTTAATATTTAGTCAGCTTACAGCACAAGGCTAAATAAAGGCACACCTTTATTGATATTTATTCAGCTTAATTTAGTAAAACTCAAGGCCAAATAATGGCACACTTTTATAGATATTTAATCAGCTTAACTTAGTAAAGCAAATGGACAAATAAAGGCTCACTTTCATTGATATTTAGTCTGCTTAACTTAGCAAAGCACTAGTCTGAATAAAGGTGCACTTTTATTAATATTACTCAGCTTAACTTAGTAAAGCACAAGGCTAAATAAAGGCACACTTTTATTGATATTTAGTCAGCTTAATTCAGTAAAGCACAAGGCCAAATAAAGGCACACTTTATTTGAAAGATTTTTCAAATAATGGCACACTTTTATTTATATCTATTCGGGTTAATTTAGTAAAGCACAATGCCAAATAATGGCACACTTTTATTGATTTTTAGTCAGCTTAAATTACTAAATCACAAGGCCAAATAAAGGCACACTTTTTGGATGATATCAGCTTACAGCACAAGCTTACAGCACAAGGCACACTTTTTTTATATTTAGTCGGCTTAATTTAATAAAGCCCAAGGCCAAATAACAGCACACTTTTATTGATTTTTAGTCAGCTTCTCACTTAGTAAAGCACAAGGCTAAATAAAAGCATACTTTTATTGATATTTAGTCAGCTTACAGCACAAGGCTGAATAAAGGCACACTTTTATTGAAATTTATTCAGCTTAATTTAGTAAAACACAAGGCCAAATAATGGCATACTCTTTTGATATTTAGTCAGCTTAAAGCACAAGGCCAAATAAAGACACACTTTCATTGATATTTATTCAGCTTAAATTAGTAAAGTCCATAGCCAAATAATGGCACACTTTTATTGATTTTTAGACAGCTGAACTTAGTAAAGCTCAAGGGTAAATAAAGGCACACTTTTATTGATATTTAATCAGCTTAATTTACTAAAACACAAGGCCAAATAAAGGCACACTTTTTTTTACATTTAGTCAGCTTACAGCAAAAAGCCAAATAATGGCACACTTTTATTGATATTTCTGACTTAGCAAAGCACTAGGCCGAATAAAGGTGCACTTTTATTAATATTTAGTCATCTTGACTTAATAAACACAAGTCCAAATAAAGGCACACTTTTTTAAATATTTAGTCAGCTTAAAGCACAAGACTAAATAAAGGCACTCTTTTACTGATATTTATTCAGCTTAATTAAGAAAAGCCCAAGGCCAAATAATGGCACACTTTTATATATATTTAATCAGCTTAACTTAGTAGCACAAGGCCAAATAAAGGCTCACTTTTATTGATGTTTGGTCAGCTTAAATTAGTAAAGCACAAGGCCAAATAAAGTCAGATTTTTATTGATATTTAGTCAGCTTAAATTAGTAAAGCACAAGGCCAAATAAAGTCAGACTTTTATTGATATTTAGTCAGCTTAACTTAGTAAAACAAAAGGCCAAATAAAGGAAGACTTATTTTCTATTTAGTCATTTTAACCCAGTGAAGCACAAGGCTAGATAAAGGCACCCTTCTATTGATATTTAGTCGGCTTAATTTAGTGATGCACAAGGCCAAATAAAGGCACACTTCTTTTTTCTTTAGTCAGCTTAACTCAGTAAAGCACAAGCCTAAATAAATGCATACTTTTATTGATATTTATTCTGCCTAACTTAGCAAAGCACAACGCAAAATAAAGGCTCATTTTTTAAATATTTAGTCAGTGTAAATTAGTAAAGCACAAGGCCAAATAAAGGCACACTTTTATGGATAGTTAGTTCTTAACTTCGTAAAGCACAAGGCCAAATAAAGGCACACTTTTTTAAACATTTTTTCAGCTTAACTTAGTAAAATACTAGGCCAAAAAATGGCACACTTCTATTGATTTAGTCAGCTTAACTAGTAAAGCACAAGGCCAAATAAATGCACACTTTCATTGATATATTGTCAGCTTAACTTAATAAAACCCAAGGCTAAATAAAGGCACACTTTCATTGATATAAATATCAATGAAAGTGTGCCTTTATTTAGCTTAAATAATATAGCACAAGGCTAAATGAAGGCACACTTTTATTGATATTTAATCAGCAAAAAACGAACTCTGTGCGGGGAACAAACCTGCGTCCAACCTGGATGCTATCTTATGTGCAGGTACTTCTCTACTGACTGAGCTAATGAAGATCTCATGGTACACAGGAGTCTTTTACTCCTACACTTTGTTGGCTTCTCTAATCTCATGTTCATATTTTAGTCACAAATATAGTATGGCTTTCGATGTCGACAGTATGAAATCAAATGATGGATAATTTTATATCCAACAGAATGTAATAATTATAATGACATTTATTGAATTATCCATCATTTGATTTCATAACAGAAATGAAAATATTGTTTGCCATATAAAATTTGACTCAAATATTGCCAGGTATCTCACCTAGTATAAAATTGTATAAAATCAGTGATCAATTTTGTTGTTACTTATCAGTTAAGAAACTGATCACCCATTATTATTGATTTTATATCATCCAAAATCTAAAATCAATACCACTTTTATTCAAACATAAATCTAACAGTTCATCTGGATTTTATAAGTTCTATATTTTAAATAATTTTTTATATCATATATTGTTATATTCAAGAATGAGTTTGATCTTTTCTGAATGTAATTTTGAAACCAAGACAGCAAAGATGGATAGTGGGATATCTTTGGAGACAGTTATTCAGATTTCAGGAAAACTGAATGACCAGAATTGGAATCAAATCGAATTCAATAGTGATAAAAACAGCAAAAAGATCACCATGTGCAAGATACACCCAAGCAAGATAGAAGCTAAAATTTTGAATTAAAAGTTAATAAAGATAAATATACTAGTTTAGATAATGCATGGAATAATAATAAAAATACTCGTCTAATTTTGTACTTTTTATTTTGGATTCTGAAAGGCATTTTTGGTTTTATGAGTGTTTCAGCCACAGATATTTCATAAGGTTTTAATATCAAATAGAGAGGGAGATTCATTCTTCTCCTGTCAGCATGATTTTAAATCCCCCCTCCAATGGAGGGGGCACCCCAAAAGCTTTATGAATAGTAGTCCAGCTACTGCATTTCTACTAACATTATACAATAACAAATCTCACTAAATGTTGGAGGGGGCCCCTCAAGTTTGTAAGTTGGAAGAGTTACGTACGGTGCATATCTAGCACCAGTCAGTCAAATGTTTGTCTCAGTATATAGTGTAAATTGTTAAGTAAGTATTTTGAGTTATTCCCCTTAGGCAGGAGAGTACTTATCAATTTCCAGTAAGGGGGCGCTGTTTTACGTTCTGGTGAACAAGCAGCCATATTGGTTTTAGGATATCAGAGGAGACACACGTGCATGTCGTTGACTGTGCTCATTGTAAATATGTATGTATAAAGGATCTGTGTGAGTACATCTTTTGTTTGCATTTGTAATGTTTGTCATTATACCAACCGTACATATATATTACCTTTCTATGCATAAAACCCACTAAAGAGGCCATCATTTTCCATAGATACTCCCCTTTCATTGTCAGTAAAATAATAATTTAAAAAATGTAACTACAGAGAATGTGTGTGTTCATGAAGAAAACAATTAAAACACAATAAATAAATAACGTTTAATTTGAAAACGGGAACTGGTAAGTATTTTTTTTGGTTAACACCGGCATAAGTTTTAGATATATATGTATTCCCGTATTAAAATTATTTGTGTAAATTCGGTACTGTGAGGATTTGCATTAGAAAATCTTAGCCCAAAATACAGATTTTCAAATTTTACCACTGAAGACGCGCAATGTTTTGATTACGAACTGCTGTCTGTAACTCAATTAAAAAAAGAATTCTCTTTGGCAGTTCATTCGTAAGTAAAGTTGTTCATAAGATGGACATTCGTAACTTGGGGACTCCCTGTATGTCAAAATTTTCTTCACTCTAATGATTATATATATAGTGACACAGAACTGGAAAATGAAACAATGTATATTTGCATCTTTTCCCCCTTCTTTTCTATTTGCCCATTTTCAGCATTAATTTAAATGCAAATCTTATATGGATGCCTTTCCCAAAATATTTAATTTTATATTACAAATAATCACCCTTCTGTTATATATGTTACCTTTAGTTCTTTTAATCACTAGTTGTTAAATAGCTGGAGTAGGTTGTAATGAGCTGTTCCCAGCCCAGACTGGACAGCACTTGTTTCCCAGGAACATATTTATATCTGATTCATGCTATAACATATAGAAAGCACTCAGAAAGCATATATATATGCCAATGCTATTGTCAGGGGAAGTAATTGTGCATGGATCCAACCCTAAATTTAATTTACTGTAGCCTATTGCCCACCCATTCACAAAACTTCATTGAGAACTTTTGGAGATATTGTGTGGAGAGAAATGAACTTTTGGCAATATTATGTGGTGTGGACATATAACTACGACGTAGGGGAGGTAAATGTACCTGGATCCGCCCCAAAATTTAATCACTTTTTTATAGCCGATCTTCCACACAATTTCATTGGGAACTTTTGGAGATATTATGTGGACAGACATTAACTTTTGGCAATATTATGTGGTGTGGACATATAACTACGACGTAGGGGAGGTAACTGTGCATGGATCCGCCCCAAAATTTAATCACTTTCAAAATTTCATTGGGAACTTTTGGAGATATTGTGTGGACAGACGGAAGAAATGACTGACTGATGGAAAGAAGGATAGACAGAGGGTAATACATATAACTCTTGAACTTCTTTGGCAGAGGTTATAAACTTCTAGTTAATTGAACTGTAACTTATGTCTTCCACTATATGTCACTCAGATCAACCTTGACTTGACTTCCCAAATCAAGCATTACTGATGTCACTCAACTGACAACCATTTATACACCCTGGCGCTCAGCCAAACAGAAGTGATAGAATGTGACATTACAGTAATGATGAGAGTAGTATTCATTCAGTTATCCAACACATTCAAAATTCTTCAAACAAATTTTGTAATTTTTTACCTAAAATTTGTTTTAGCCTGTTTTGGCTCTCAGTCTGTTATGGATTGAAAATCAGGAAGAAAGGGATCATCAGAAGTCATGAATTAATGCAGGAATTACTGACAGAATAGGACTGTTCTATGGATAATATAAATGCTTGCTAATGATTTTACTATAGAAATATATTGAAAATAATTTCACAAAAGAAATACATTGTAAATGATTTTACAATAGAAATACATTGCAAATCAGAAAAAAATAATTTGTCAGGAGTTAATGCAAGTGTTATGATAGAAAAGGGCTATTATATATATTATATGAATGCATTGCTAAAGATTTACTATAGAAATGCATTGCAAATAATTTTACTACAGAAATACATTTTAAATGATTTTCCTATAGAAATACATTGTAAGTCAGGAAAAGAATTGTCGTTGGTCAGGAATTAATACAGTTGTTGGTGACAGAAAAGAATTATTATGTGTATAATATTTTGTGACAATTTTGTTTCCACTTATTCTTTGCAGAACTCCTGAAATGGGTTTTCTGGACTCTGGGATTCCAAGGAATCTGGATTTGGTATGATTTGGCCTCAGTGGAAAATAGAAAATGCTTATAAAATCTGGGATAGGCTAGTGACATAAATAGAGTTAAATCTATATTTGGATAAGGCTCATTAACCATAATTTTTGCAAATGTAAACACAGGCTTTATAGGCCAGGGGCCAGCAGGGCCTACCGTGCCCCAGCCCCATGATCCTACTTGAAGTTTTCTCGTAAAATGCTGAATACTTAGCTTC